>PVKU01004584.1:0-146188 GCA_004027475.1 Anoura caudifer
GTGGATAGCTCCACCCTCATTCTCAGAATTTCTTTACATATCTGTAAAGACACCACATTTTCTTGGTTATCACTTGACCATTTTGGTTATCCTTTGGTTATTCACAATTTTCTTTGCTTTTCAAATTCTTGTAACCGGAAAAGACACCAGCATTTGAGCTGCCTGTCACTACCAAACCCAATAAGCAATGACAGCGATTGAATCTTTTATGGGCGCTTTATTTAGATGGCTGGTGATACGGGAAGATGGAGGGTTCATACCCTAACAGAAGGGAAGACCGTCTTCCCTTCTCTTTCCTGACCAGACTTTTTATAACAGGGAATAAACCTGGTGTGGTGAGGCTTTGAAATTCAGGGAGTATGAGGTGAGCGAAGCTGCAACATTCCTGTTCTGGGCAGTTAGCTGTTCCCAGGAGAGGCCGTCATCTGTATCTCCCTGGAACACAAAAGGTCCGGATGCCTCCAGGCGGTAATCTTTTAGCAATGCCCCAGGAGGTCGGCTGTTTTCCCAGGAGCCAGTCTTATCTGTAGTTTCTAAAACAAAAGCCTTAACATACACATTACTTGCTAGATTTATAACTTTTTACAGTAAGCTAAAATTTTCCAGGTCTTGAGTGCCCTGTCAATCTGTCTTGTACAAAGTAGTGTTGCAGCCCCAGGCCTCAATAATATCAAAACATTCTTTTTAAGTGTACCTAGAACACTTGTCAAAATTAACAATTTGATGAGAGTTCTAAATATAAAAAGAAAATGCTGATCAAAATTTCCAATTAATATTTTTATGGAGCTATGTTAAATTGTGTTCAAGTGCATAAGACTTGTTTGCTGTGCTTACCTGTTACAGCTTTTAACCTTTCTTTTAAATTTTTTTTGCCCTGATTCAAATAGTTTTTATGAATTTCCCACCTATGAATTTGTATTTTCCTATATTTTTGTTTATATGAGTGTACTTTCCATTCCATTTATTATTCTAATAGGACATGGACTTTCCCTTTCTCTCGTGGCAGTCCCCCACGCCCCGACTTTGTTTTCCCTGACAGCATCTAGTTAATAGGTTTGCTCTCTGAGATTACCATCGTAGGTTCTCTGTCCATCCACAGAGACCACAATCCACGTTTTCACACCATTAATAAAAATCCTTATCTGAAGCAGACTTTAGCAACAAGTGCTTCCTCATGCCCTCATAAAATTTACATATAAAACATATGCTTATGTTCTATCCTCTGGCATTACCATATATTTAGCACACAGGATTGTCTTTCCCCACCCAATTCATACTTGTAGTTCTCTATAGGATTAAAAGATTAGTGTGTATTAGCATAAACTCTGCGAAAATAAGTCATTGTGGTATGCGTTGGTTTTAATCAAATAGAATGTTGTTAATCTCATTATTTTTACCAGCAATTTATTTAAAATAAACTGTATTATGTCTTGAAGAAAATAATGTTTTGATATATAACAGCTGAATTAGAATAATGGCACTATGATTTTTAATAGGGATGAAGGGAAATTGAATTTAGGCATGTAAATCAAATCTAATAATCAGCACTGGCCTATTCTTAGAACATGGGAAGGATTCGTCTTTGATGTGAAGCAGGACATTTTGCATCCATTAATAATCCTTCATTGCATTCAGCATTGAGACCCAAGTTTTGCTATAACCAGCAAATCTTTAATCCCCATCTCCTTTATCTGAAATTCTAATACATGTGGATTTACTTTTATGTCACTTTTCAACCTTTTGTGTCCTGAGAGAGTATAATATTTGTAGGTCTGATAGAGAAATGATTGAAGAAGGAACTTCACATATAAACCTTTCAACGGGCATTTGGAACAAAGCAATAGCAAAAATACTCACCATTTTGATGAAAAGATACTATCAAGAGATAGAAATTTTAATTCTGATTCTGACAGTAATGATGACTTTAGTTTCTCAGAATCTTAATTTGTTCTTATGTAAAATGAGGAAATGATATAGGATAATTTTGAAGATCCCATAGAGTTCTTAAGAAAATTAATCTTTGTACATACATAAACTTATATTGTTATATATACTGTATTATCAAAAAAGAATTCCAGACAAGAAGGGATAGATTTAAAAATCCATGATTTTTTAAAATTCTGAAATTCTTGCAGCTCTCTTTGATGATTCTAATAACCACATGTTTCAAATTGATCATTATTATCTTAGAGAATGTGGATATATAATCTTCATTTGGAAATATACAACAGTGGAGGTCTCATTCCATGGTAAATATGGTAATTTATTACATCCTAAGTTAACAGCATGAGAATTTAAATAATACAACATACAATATTCTTTATGTACATAATTTTATTTCTGGTGAGTTGGTTTGGCACTTTAAAGGGAGGTAACATTCCTTTTTAGGAAGAAATAAGGACCAGAGAAAAATCTCAGGTCAGTAGTGCATCTGTCAATTTGAGTCCTCTAGGAAGCAGATGCCAAGACAGAATTAGGAAAGCAAAAGCAAGCCTTGAGGGAAGTGCCTGTGAACACCAAAAAGAAGGAGCCAGTGTAGGTAAGGAGAGCCTTCAGACCCTGTTGCACAGCTGACACTTGTGAAAGGAGTGAGGTAAGGGAGGGCAGGAGGTAGTGAGCAGAGGGTAGGCAGGAGAAACCTCACACTGCAGTGCAGCTCTGAGAAGTTTTGTCTGAGTCACAGAGATGATTATGTGAGGTGTCCTCTTTGGGCAGGATTGCCAAGAACTCCTGCCCCAACTCTGCTCACTAGTTCCCTGGGAGCAGTCATGAGAAAGTGTGGCTTTGGCATGAATAATCTGGTGAAAACAGAAGATGCGATTCTACTCACAGCAAGTTTTCTCTTGAGAAGATCTGAGTGACACTCTTCCATGGATGCCACAATTAGTAGAATTTACACTTCTACAATTTTTTGTGCTGTACCTGTTCAATGCACATGGAATATTTGACACTTGGAAAAAAAGAATGACATACATTCAGATAAATGATTCTTTGAGAATGAATTTTGTCCTGGACAGATTTCTCTAAAGTAAATACATATTATCTTAATGGAAAAGGTCAGAGCAGAGATCCCCTGAAAATAGGGGAACCCTCCAGTCCTGCAAAAAGGCAGGAGGACAGGCAAGAATCCCTGTGGAGCAGAAGGCACAGCGTGTGAGGCACATTGCATAACAAGGACAGATTAACAGCCATTGCCTTCCAGAGGGAGGAGCTGCTGTGGAAGAAGGCTGCTGCTGCTCGGGGCAAATTATAGACATGACTGGGAGAACCCAGAAGACTGACTTGTGATATAGCCAGGGTGGAGGCTCATTCAGTGCCTGCATGAGCTTCGGGGGCTGGATGCCAAACTCAGGATGGACAGATGCATGTGCATCTGTGCATGGTTGGGAAACTGTTGCCCTGGCTAATGATGGCAGCTGAAAGAGGGTCGAAGACACTGCAGAGCTGACAAAAATGGCAGACATTAACACTTCATAGGAAGAGCTGGATATTCAGTCACACAGGAATTTCCGAGCCAAGCCTTCAAATTGGAGAGTGCCAGGGAACACAGGGTTGGTCTGTCTGTACGTCAGTCTGTAGGTCTGTAGGTCCATTGGAAACATCTTCAGCACCCTCCTGCACAGAAGATGGCAGCAGAGCTGGCAGTGCTGTGGGGACCTGCCTGGCCAAGCACACAGACACACTGGTGAGCTGACTGCTGAAGTAAAGGCAACTCCAGAGGAGAGACACGGCCACTGCAAGGACTCAGGCAGGTGCACAGACTCGTAAGAGTTGTCTGGAGCTGACCTGTGACTGGAATTGCTTAGAAGCAGAGTTTTGCATTGCTGAAGGACATTGGTTTTGAGTGACATATTTTGAAACTGACCTGGCTTGGCAGAGGAAGGCAGGGTTGTTCGTTTGGAGGTGTTTTTAAAAGCAAACTCTCTTGAAGGCTCTCTCCCCTGTGCACTTGGTATGAAGAAGTCACTCTCTTGCTTTTGAGCTTGGTGCAAGCTCTCTCTCTGGGCTTTTGACATTTGGACATTTTGGGCTGCTGGCCCTTCTCCCTGCACAGATGGGAGTGCTCATAACACCAAGAGATGCTGGACTCATTAGGCACATAGAGGATGGGAACCTATTCCTGGAGGCAGGGTCCTATGCCAGGACATGTGACTCCCTGGGCTCCAGCCACTGGGACACCATGATCTAGTGCAGCATGGCCCATAGGTCCTGGACTGCTACATGGACACTGAGAGCAGTGCACCAGATCCTGAAGGGGAGAGCTGCTTCGAGAGGATGGTGACTCTCAAACCCATACGTGCATGTTCCAGAGAGGGTGGAGATCTGTTTGCATGACTGGCTTAAGGAAAGACAAGGAAATGAGGAATTTCTGGGCATGGTTTTGGCTTGTAGCCATTTGGGGAGCAAGAGAAGTTCTGGGTCTTGTGGGAAAGGCAGCTTCGGAATGGAAGTGCTCTCAGCATCTCCAAGGTTGTAACCCTATTAATAAAAACCTTTTTCCTTCAACACAGATTGTTGAGTCATGTGGATTCAAGGTGCCAAGTGGCCAAACTCCAATTTGCACAATTACATTAATACTTGGTAAGACTGACTGAGTAGATATTTTACTTATTAATTAAGAAAATTTATCTGGAGGTATAAACATTTGTTGAACATGAGCTATGGCAATCTATTTTACATTTTACATAAATTTCATCACAAAAGTTCTGTGACTTTTAGTTCAACAAATGAAAAACTGAAATCCTTTTTTTCTAGAAATAGCATGGACTAATTGAACGACCAGCCCATTAATGCATACTTATGGAGAGCCTCCAAGGAAATTTTGTGTTTGGTTGGATGCCTTGAATTTACTAAGGATTGTCCTTTATCAGGATAAAATGGTATCAGGTCACTCTTGCCATAAAATTTGGGAGACTTTGACAAAGAGTCCTATAACCAAGTGAAGCCTAGGATAATGTTATATATAAATATGCATGAGAAACTAACATTGAAGGAATTTATTTTAAAATTACTTTTTATGATGCCTTTTAAGTTCATTATCATTATCATCTAGTAGAACATAAGTAAATATATGTCATTGAGAGACTTAAGAATACAGGGGAGAAACAGGAACTGCCAAAAATGTCAGCAATAGCAAATGAAGATGCATGAAGTAAGCATCTGACACCAAAATGGGACCAAATATTTGACACCCTACAGGAGATAGGGTGACTGAAAAATATAGAATAACCACAAGAGGAAGAATATTAAGAGACAAAATTAAAAGCTTAAAACTAATAATTATTAAGAAAAATAAAATGATTACATTATAAAAAGTCGGCTTACCCAACTACAGATTTGAAATCTTCAGAAGACAACCAGAGACTTCATAACCCCAAAGAATTTTTTTAACTTTTCTAGAAAACATGGAAAGCATTTTTAGATTCCCCAGTTTTTTTATAGTGTATTAAGTCAACATAAAATAATATCTAAGTGAAGAGTCCATGTCCTGCACAATGGATTCTACAAATATTGTAGTGGTTGTAGCAGGGTCTGGGGAGAATGACAATGAGCTTATATTAAAGTTCCTTCTGACTTTTATTACACAATAAAAGCTAATTAAAAGATTGTGTTTTTTTTTGCTTTGAGGATTTATAGTTATGTCTCCAAAGAAGATGTATATTTTCCTGGAGTTTTAAATCACTGTATCCCAGACAGCTAAATCATGAATAAAGCATAGTTTCTCCATGCAGATGGGAAACATTTATTAATTCTACTGTGGTTTTCATTTGAAAACTTCAGGGTCATTTATCAAATATTAATTTATTTGTGATTAAAGTGGATTATCTATTCAATTAAAACATAAAGTATATTGAGATAGATTTACTAAAAATTTAGCTGTGCATATGTACTACATTAATATGCACTGAAATAAAAACACCCATAACATCCATAGATATAATAACATATAATGTCAAAATTCAAAAATATTATAACCATTACTATACACAAACTATTTAGATAAACTGTAATAAATAACAAATGTTGAGAATTAACCTCATAAAATATGAAATAAAAATTAATTGAATTAATTAAAATGATTAATCAAATAATTTTTAAAACAATATACTGTGAAAACAAATATAAATTAGAAAATAATATTAACTGTAATCTATTTGTGCTCCCTTTGCAGTTATTGATACTTAACATTAAATATGTTTATGTTTGTTTAATGATATAATTTAGATAACTTTCTACCATTTTAATTTACACAAATCACACAATTTTACCAGCAAACACATAATTTAATCTGTGTGCTAAAAATTATTGACATTTACTAAGAATTTAATCACATACAATAAATATTGAATTACTATCTTCATTCTACTATTCTGAACCAGTCAAAGAGCAATTCTTCAAAAGGATTTTTTTTCTAAAAGTTTTATATAAAAATGTATGCAGGGACCCTGACTGGTGTAGCTCAGTTGGTTGGGCATCATCTGCAAAGTGAAATGTCGTGGGTTTGATCCTCAGTCAGGGCACAGACCTGGGGTGTGGGTTTGGCCCCAGGTACTTGGGGAAACTGATTGATGTTTCTCTCCCTCCCTTCTCCTCTATCTACAAATAAATATATATAATATTAATTTATTTATTTATAAATTATATATATTTAAATATGTATGCAGGTATCATTAAAATAATCAAAATATTAATTCTACCTTAATATATATTTCTTGTGTGATTTCAGTACTGTTGATGTCTTATTTTGTTTAGTGGACTTATTTCCAATCTTCTCCATTGGCTTCTAAGGACATTGAAATTAAAAATAATGTTTTGTAGGTAATTTTTTTTTGCTTAATGTTGAATAGATTTATGTGAAGACAATAAAGTGTACTTATGTAGGGGACCAGTTTGTTTTAGTCTAGCAAATGTGACTCACCTCTGCATGGAAAACCTACAGAATCGAGGGGTGGGCAGGAGCCAGACTTTCAAACCAAGTTTTCCTGTGGAAATCAGGCTAGAAAATGCATACAGATTGTTATGGCTCACTCTTGCTAAAACTCCATCACCCTGGTCTAAAACAACAAATGTGTATTGTCTATCTTCAAGGTAATTTCCAAAGCCTGCGAATGTTCCCAAGGATAGAGCTAATCGACTCACTGCCATTGCCCTTTGCATGTTATTTTCATTTCCTTGGTTGTACCTAAAATGTAGACAATAATATTCTCTGTAATAGATAATAAATCCTTTACTGATGTAAGACCCAAGAGAAATAGTAAAAGCCTGTCTAGGCAAGGGTCGGGGCACTCTCCTCTTGAGAGTGGCCGAGGCACTCACAGGTGCTCTCCCCTCTGCCTGTCCCCTTTCCCCATAGGATTGCTGTCACCTGTGCATTTGTTCTCATCTCCAGCCACAATAGGCAGACTCTGCTGGCCGGAGTCCGCCACATACTTATAAAAGGATAGGCCTACCTATTGTCAAATCTGACTAGGCTGCCATTTCTGGAAAAACCTTAAGGGAAAATATGGTACCTATATAATATGGCTGTTATAAGAACTAAATTTCAGAATATACAAAAGTACCTATAGGTCATTGCACGTAGTAATTGCATGGTACATTGTGTTGTCTAGTTATTAGTGGGTACATACTCCATAAGTGTTGACTGATAAAGCAGATACAATAAGATGGAATATTATTTGAAATAGAAAGTCATACTTCTCACCATTGGATAGTTTAAATAATATGCTTAAAAACTCAAGACAAATCTGAGAAGAAAATATAAGATATAGTTTTTGAAACCATTATACTTTGCCAGACTAGAATGAAATTCTTTCAGTTCTAAATAAGCATCATTCTATATGTAATGGAATAAGTGTCCAAATACTATTTTCTCTTATGATGTAACTAAATATCATTTTAAGAAGGATTTAATGTAAATTAGATAACTTAGAAAAATATGATTATCACAATTATTGGGGTTTTTAATTAGCTCTCCTTGAAAATATTCTTAATCTTCTATTATTCTTTATCATCATCAATAGATTTATAAACTTAACATAGAAAAATTGTATTGTCATCTGTTATTTCTTCCAAATTCTTAGCTTGTCAGCAGCATTGTTCTCATGTAAGGCTGAAAATGAGAATTTAAAACGTTAGGTGTTTTCCTGGCAAGGTCACACTGAAAAGTACAGGTTGAACAAGGATTAGAATAAGAAGGTTTTATCTAAGGTATTACTTTTATTCCAGATCTTTGCAGAATTGCATAATTCTACTTTGCTATGCTTAGTTTTGGCAGCTGTATACAAAATGAGATTCATCATGTGAACCAATTCCTTCACCTCTGAGTGGTTTTCAAAAATCAGTTACATACGATCTTCTCCCACAATAGGACTTACCTACATTCTCAAAAAGGAGAAATGAAAAAGAAAAAGAAAGAACAAGGAAAATATGCTGTTCATATGAACTAGGTTTGGTTTAAATTTATTTGTATGGTAATTTAATGCCTTAAGATGTATTTTTAACTTCTTTAATAAAAAAAATAATAAATCTTTTGGAAAGGGTAAAAGCAATACAGTAGGATATAATCTGAAAAACTCCCTTCCTCCAGTCCTTTACAAATGATATAACTCCACATATGAGAACATTGTAAAAATTTTAAATAGATAAGCTCCAATTTTTAAAATAAGCTTTTATGTAAAGTTAATTGAGATGAGATCCCACAAATGTCAAAGTCGTGAAAGTAGAGAAAGTGGGAGTATTTGAGCTGTAGAGAGAAAAAAAAATCCCATTGAGACTACGAGGTCTGAGCTACCAAATACTGAAAAAACTTCTTATAAAGCAAACAAAGAAGGAACAGAATAATTATGTGTTAACTACATTAAATACACTATAAATATAAAAATAACTAGATTTCTTAAAATGTTTGTTATACCATATTTCAAGCTAATCTTACTTCATCATCATCATGACAATGATGATTAAATCCTGATTTTTCCTAAAGAAAACCTTCCTATGAGTTTCTACTTTAATAAGTTTATTCTAATCTAATTCACAGTCTTTATACAATAATGTTTAAGTTTCATCGAGTCAGCTTGGACTTGGAAATTGAATTTGAATTTCCTCACCAACCTTGTAATATTTAATTCAATGATAAAGGCTTCACAGATCTTGCAAATAATAGTTGTATGGACAGCTCATATTTACATGGAGTTAGAAAAAATATGGTTTACTTTTGTGTTTTACTTTTGAGTGCAAATCAAGATCAGTATTTCCTATTTCCTATGGGAAAATAATTTAGTGCAAAAAGTGGCCTTTAGGTTTATTTCTCACTGTTAACAATTTCTTGTGTATTCATCCAGAAATGTAATCTTTCAACTTTATATGAGGGGAGATAGATATATTTTTATAGGCAACATATTCTCCAACTTGCTTTATGTACACCAACATATCTTGGATGCTGAAATACCACTAAGGGCTGAACTGTCAAGCACACTCACATGATTTAAATACCTTTCCCAATGTGAGTACTCATACAGCGTCAATATTTGGGAATTCCCTAAACCATCAGGCTTAGCTTCCTAAAAGTCTCCTTTCCACAGTTGGCATGATAAGTATTTCTTTTTCTAATGAAAAAGTATGCATATAAAATATATACATGTGCATAACGATAAAACTTTGGACTGTGAAATTGTTGTTCATAGGATAAACATTAGTATAATTTTCTATGACATTTTTACATGAAGAACTGTGCAGAAAAGGGGAAAATATTTTTTTCAGTCATGAATATCCTAGTTGTTTTCCTGAGATGATCCTTCTAGTCAAAGTTTTCAGTTGTACTGAGTAAAAAAAAATGGAGAAAGAATAACACGTAGACTCATCTTGCCCTTTCTTTACGAGCCCTTTCTTAATGGTGTTTAGCTAAACCTACATTCAATATCATCATCCTTTTCAACATAAAAATTCAAGCACACATTGGCCCTCAAGACAAATCTTTTTTGCCTTCTTTGTTGATGTAGATGACATTCTCATTGTGTGTGTGTATATATATATACACACACACACATAAACACAGAAAAATATACATATGATTCCTGTATTTGTGTGTAGATATGTATGTGTAGTGTGTATGTGTTTATTTTTGCTTATAAGTATATATACATTTGATTAAACCATTTTAAAAGTAGAAAATCAGTTTTTATTTTGTTTTGAATTATTAGAAAAGTAACATATTACAATAAATATATTTTACAGAATGCCCATGAAACATTTATCCAAACCTACATCATCTTCTAAAACAAGTGACATATTTAAAAATTTTTAATCTTATCAACATTTTTATTAAAATACAAAGAGTATATATTTTATACACCTTATTTTTAAAAATGAATTTATTGTTGTTCAATTACAGTTGTCTGCATTTTCTCCCCACCCCTTCCCTGTACCCCAGCTCATTTTTATACACTTTAAACAGAAAATATACTGATAATGAAGCAAAAATGAGTGTAAAAGAGATAAACACAACTTTTTATTTATAAAATGGAATTTTGCATTCAGACTCTGTTTATGAATATGTTTGTGGGTATTTTTATAACTCTTTAAATGTGATTATTATATGTAGTCTCATGAAAATAGCAACACCTCTCCATTTAAATAACTTCTTTGGGACCTGTTACTTGTTTTCTTTCTTAGACTGCATTTCATTTATCCATAGCAATCTTTTCACATAGTGAGTTATATTTTATGGCATTGCTCTTACATCATTTTTGATTAGCCATTACTGGTTTAACTCACCATGCAGACTAGGAAACTTGTTCATAGTATAAATATTAATATCATTTATTTTCTATGACATGTTTATGTGAGACACAGTGCTGCTAACATAATTACAAAATGATCTAGAGCTATTAATTCCACAAAGTTTATTGTAATTTTATTAGAATTCTGTGGATTATGATGGTTACCAATTAATTCATGCAATGTAATGAGCTCTTCATTTTGTTCATCAGGAATTTAAAAGATGTCCACATTATAGCTTTTTGATTTTAGAGATTTAGTTATTCTCTATTTTTCTAATCATAGTGGTAGTGACATTGGTTTCTACATATGATGCCTTCACATTTTTATTAAGAATAACAAAACTAGAAAGACATTGCTGACATAAAAATTATTTAATGTGAAATGTTATATCCTGCTGTGTAAAAATATACTCATTCACAAGTAACACAACTAATGAAAATGATGTTAATGTCATCATATTTTCTGGAGGGCCAGTGTGTGCTTGGATTGTTATGTGGAGAAGGACAATGATGGTGCATGTAGGTTTAGCAAGAAACATCATTAAGAAAGGGCAAGATGAGCTTATATGATATTTCTGCCCATTTTTTTACTCAGTACAACTGACAACTTTGACTTGAAGGGTCATCTAAGGAAAAAACTTAGGTTATTCATGACCAGATATTTTAAAAATTATTTTCCCCTTTTCAGCACACTTGTAGTATTTTATATACATTGTAGACATATTATGTAGAAATTATCACAACTTTCTATTATTTTTAAAGTCATTTTTCTAGTACAGTAATTTTCTCCACTGCATTCTTTCTTATAGTACATGTTCAATAAATGTTCTTTTTATGAATAAATGTATGAACAGGTGGTATCATTCTGAAGTTTAGACATTCATATTTTTTTTGTGGAAGCAACCCAAAAGCAACAATTGAAGATATAATTTAGTCCTAAGGCTAAATATATAATCCATGTGTTAAATCAAGTTGGCATGATATATATTTCCTATTCTAATAAGCTGTATAATTTAATTCATCAGAAAAGATCTCTCCTCTGCCAAAGTCAGCTCTTTCTCTTAACCTTATCACATGGTTAGAAAACAAATTCTTAGTTTCCTGAATGAGTTTAGCTTGATTTCTCCTGAATGCAGCCAAATGTGACAGGATGGCAGAGATGTAGATGGCTAAGAGAGGAATGTAACCATGATCTTTTGCAAAATAATTATTAACTCAGACAGGTATTTAGTACTAGGTGTTATTGGAAAATAGACTTGCAATGCCACATAAAATGAAAAATACCCTAGAACCCTGAAATCAACGTATTTTCAAAATTTCAAAAATATCTACTTTAGCCTTGGCTGGTGTAGCTCAATGGGTTGAGCGCAGGCTGCAAATCAAAGGGTCACCATTTCGATTCCCAGTGAGGGCACATGCCTGGGTTGTGGACCAGGTCCCCAGGGAGAGGCAACCACACATTGATGTTTCTCTCCCTCTCTCCTTCCCTTCCCCTCTCTCTAAAAATAAATAAATTTTAAAAAGCTGCTTTCATTTAAAAAATGCCTACTTTTACTTAAAATATGCCAAGTACATTTTATTGGTGGCCTTTGACTGTAAAAAAATATATATGTGTGTGTATATGTATGTGTGAGTGAACTAATTTATTCACATATATGCTCATTTATTTATATAGAATATTATATACTTTTTTATGCATCATTAGCTCTTCAAAGCACTGCAGATTGAAAGAAAAAATAATACAGAAAATCTTCAATTGAAGCCATTTGATTCATATTGCTGGTTTGAGAATGTGGTAAGTATGGATTTAAAGTATCCAAGTACTGTGTACCATCAGTTTCAAATAATGAAATAAGCTAGCAAAACTGAATGTATATTGTTTTAAAGCTGGATAGCAAAATATTTTCTGTATTGAAAATACTGCAAACTATTTTTATGAGCCAACACTTAGTTCTGTTATTTTAAAAGAAAAATATTTATTAAAGGTCACAAAATTATTTAGTAATTTCTAATTAATATTAATTAAAATGATGACATATCAAAATATTATCTGCCTCCCCCATTTTCTCATTTAAAAATGTATATTTTATTCCAAGGCTTTGGATATAAGTATAAAAATATGTTCGATGGCCTTGCAAAAATATATAAATATATATTAAAACATTATATAATGATAAATGCAGAAATACAAGCAAATAAAATGCTTGTTTTACCCTCAGATGTTCATAGAAAGTTTAACTGAAAAGTAGAAAAGCTAGAAAAAGAAAAAAAAGAATCCTAATAGAGAGGACAGCATGTATAAAATAAGAGAAAAATAACATCATGGCACTTTGACAGCTAATGCTTTCTTATAGGGTTAGCACACATTATGGGTTTGCAGTATTTTCAGTATAGTTAGAGATGGGAGCTTTTTCTTCTTACAGTACCATAGACTGAGCAAATATGGACCCCTTATGCAGCTTAAATTTTTTTTTAAATTAGAAAAACATGGAGAAAGAGATGAGTTTGAAAAGAATTCCTTTGGCATGTCTTGGTTTGTAGTTATATTATTCCAGTTTCTGTACCCTTTATTGCATGGCTTTACTTTATATGAGTTCCCATATGTCTCCAACTCTTCCTCTTTAAGAGGATATTGACCATTGAACTTAGGGACCTCTGTGATCCAGTATAACCTCACCTTAACTCTAGTGCATCTTTGAAGACTCTTTTTCTAAATAAAGTTTATATCCACAGGTTCTAGATGGGAGAACATAATTCAACCCACAAGACAGAACAAGGGAATTTTTGTAGTACTGCATGACAAAAAATCTGCATTAAGCATATACAGAGTCCAAATTTATCTCACCTGTCTGACAAAAGAACTGACAATGCGAGTGATAACATAAAAAGTAATTTCAAACTGGCTGAATTCTCATATCTCCTAAAATGCAAATGAAAAACTATTTCTAGAGGCATTCATATAACCCAATAGACTACTATAGGAAAATAAAACCAAAACCAAACAAAACACAAGCAGCTATTAGAAGTCATATCCTGAAATGAGCCCCCATTAGGGAGAATCAGCTGACACAACGAAAAAACAGAATGCAAGAGTAGTATGTTTAGATTCAACCCATCACTGTATTGCTGTGGATCCCCAAGGTCCTCTTATTCATAGACCCTGATGAGCACCTCAAGCAAACACATCAGGATCTCTACTCCCTGGTTCCAATCACCTTTCGATCCTGGAGTAGTATCCTTTTTGTGGACATCAACAAATCCTACTTTAACATATCCCTAAAATTCCCATAGTGATTTTCTTAAGACAATGCTGCATATGGTCACTCCTTTAATCAGCCAGTTTTCTATTGCATTCCCGCTTGACTGTACGGCCAAGTCACTGGCCATTGCCCACAAGTCAGTAAAAACATAGGGGCAAGGAGCACACAATTTTAGCCTACCAAGCTGACCTGTTTTAACCTTGCCATCTGCAACAACATGGCTAGACCTAGAGGATATTGTAGTGGGTTAAACAAGTCAGATAGAGAAAAACAAATGCCATATGATTTCATTTTCATGTGGAATCTAAAAAAATAAAAACACACAAGCAGAATACAAACAGACTTTTATATACTAAGAACGTTTTCATTTTTGCCTGATGTGAAGGGGGTTGATGGGATGGATGAAACAGGTGAAGGGATTAAAAAATCCTAATTGGTAGTTACAGAAAGTAAATTACAGAATAAGGAATATAGTCAATTATATTGCAATAATCATGTATGGTGTCACATGATCACCAGATTTAGAGGGGTGAACACTTAATAAGATATAATATGTAATCACTACGTTGTTGTGTCAACTATAATTGCAAAATGAAAAATTATTATATTATACTTATAAAGGTAAACAAACTATATAGGATTAAGGTGGGTAAAGTTGTTCTTATTCAAAAGGGAAAATATGCAAGAACAAAAGAAAATATTTGGTTTTAATCACATGAATATTAATGGTATATTTTCTACAAATGACACATAATAAACAGATAAATGACCAAGAGATTTATGATAGTTACAACATAGCATAATAACAGGATTAGATCTATTTTTATTTTATTTTTTATTTATTTATATTTTTGTTTCTGAAAGTTTTTTTTTCATTTCCATTTAGTCCCCTTTTCCCATCCCTCCAGTCACCACATTGTTGTCCATGTCCATGGGTCCTTTCTCTTTTTTGCTCAATCCCTCCACCCCCTAACCTCCACCCCCACTAGCTGTCATCTTGCTCTCCATCTATGAGTCTGTCCCTGTTTTACTTATTAATTCAACTTGTTCATTTGATTCCACATATGAGTGAAATCATATGGCATTTGTGTTTCTCTGACTGGCTTATTTCACTTAGTATAATGTTCTTCAAATCCATCCATATTGTCACAAACAGTAATTTTTTTTCTTTTTTACAGCTGCATAGTATTCTATCATGTAAATGTCCCATAGTTGTCATATATACTCATCTACTGATGGACACTTGGGCTGCTTCCAAATCTTCGCAATTATAAATAACACTGCATTGAACATAGGAGAGTTTATGTCTTTTCAAATTAGTGTTTTGGGTACCTTCAGATATATTCCCAGAAATGGGATTGCTGGGTCAAAAGACAAATCCATTTTTAGTTTTTTGAGGTATCTCCATACTGGTTTCTACAGTGGCTGCACCAATCTGCATTCCCACCAACAGTGCAAGAGTTCCACTTTATCCACATCCTCATCAACACTAGTTTCTTGATTTATTGATGATAGCCATTCTGACAAGAGTGAAATGATATCTCATTGTGGTTTTACATAAGTTTGTTTTTAGATTATGAAGAAACAAAGTCCTCATGCACAATTGATAGGAATAGAAATTTGCATAGCCATTTTCTGGACAACATTTAGGAAATGTTTTCAAAGATCCAATAATTCCATTTCTGATATATATCCCTTAAAAATAATTTTCCAAAGCTACAAAGAGATATACACAATGGTATTAACCACAGCATTGATTAAAACAGCAAAAACTTGAAAGAGCTTCAAGGTCTTTTAATTTAAAAATCAGTGAATATCCTGGCTGGTGTAGCTCAGGGATTGAGCGTGGGCCTGTGAACCAAAGTGTCACCAGTTCGATTCCCAGTCAAGGCACATGCCTGGGTTTTAGGCCAGGTCCCCAGTAGGGAGCACACAAGAAGCAACCACACATTGATGTTTTTCTCCTTTTCTTTCTCCTTCCCATCCCCTCTCTCTAAAAAAGTAAATAAATAAATAAAATCTTTTAAAAATCAATAAATAAAATGTGGTATAAGCAAATGATATCATAAAATAAAGCAGACAAAAAAGAATGGACTGAATCTACATGTATCACCATGGGCCAAAATCAAAACCAGAATATTCAACAAAGAACAGTAAGAAAGAAGCACACAAGAGAAACTACAGCACAATATAGATCGAGGTCAAACTCATTTTCACCAAGGGCCGCATCAGCCTCGTGGTTGCCTTCAAATGTAATTGAAGGACTGTAATTACCAACCTGTAATTGAAGACCGAATGTAATTTTAGGACTATATAAATGTAACTACTCCTTAACTAGGGGCAAGGAGCTCAGCGCTGGATAAAACAAGGTGGAGGAATGATTTGGCCCGTAGTCCTTGTGTTTGCCACCTGTGATATAGATGTAAAATTTTTAAATAGATACCTTTGAGGTCAAGAGGTTTAGCATATTGGTAGTGAAAATGACAAAATTTAACTGAATAAAAATAGAAAAGAAAGAATTATTTGTGTTATACATTATGAATTTAGATCAACAATACTGTGTGTGACTGACTTAAAAACAAACAAACAAAAAACAACTTATACCACATTCTAAGTGACAGTGAGCACTGCCATCCCTGGTATGCAGAAATTGTTCACATGGCTACATTGAAACACGGATTACATTTCTAATACAGTGGGGTTATTGCAGTGGGGACAATGAACATTTTAGCTAATCTCAATGAGTAAAAACTGGTTGTAAAAAGACTTTCGATATTAGATAAAATTGAGGAATACACTTTAGATCATTTGCCAAAATAGTAATGTACTCCTTAGAATTCTGGAGTCCTCAAGTAGATTGCTTGAGGAATTATAGGTAAGATTTTAATTTACTTCCCTGAATTCCCTTGTAGACTTAAACTTACCCTTTATAAAACTTCAATATTTATGGTCTTGAATTTTATCTAATTCTTACAGAAGCCCATCCTGGTAGATTATCACTACCACAAAAATATTAAATACTAAAAAGCCATCACAAGTTTGTACTGTTTATCAGCATAAGGTTATGATGATGTGCAAAATGCTCAATGGCTCTGAACAGACTGAATGAAAAGAGCTTTTCTGAACAAGCAAGAAAAAAGAAAAACAGAAAGAAGCTTGATAACCTATATTCTTAGTCCGTTTAACTCTTGTCAAAATCCCGGGTTGAACTTCTAACTAGAGATTTTTATAGAGGGTTAATCTAACAAACAAGTCATAGGATAATTTAATTCTGCTAACCAAACATTTTATCTAAGTATTATTGCCTAAAATTTGTAAGTTTTTGAAAGGCTATAAGGAGAAAGACACCCTAGCATTTTACTGATAATTCAAACTTTAATTTTCTTTTTTAAGTATATTTTATTGATTATGCTATTATAGTTGTCCCAATGTATTTCTCCCTTTTATACCCCTCATTCCTGCATCACCCCCCACCCTCCATGTTCATGTTCATGTCCATATCCATTTCCTCCCCATGCCTTTAGTTCGTATCCATAGCTTGCCATATAAGTTCTTTGGCTTCTCCATTTCCTATACCAAGGGTGTCAAACTCATTTTCACCATGGGCCACATGAGCCTCATAGTTTCCTTCAAAGGGCCAAAATAATTTTAGGACTATACAAATGTAACTACTCATTAACTGTTAAGGAGCTGAAATTACATTCTGCCCTTTGAAGGCAACCATGAGTCTGGCATGGCCCCTGGCGAAATAAATTTGACACCCCTGTCCTATACTTCTTAACCTCCCCCTGTCTATTTTGTGCCTACCTATTAGGCTTCTTATTCCCTGTACCTTTTACCCCCATTCTCTCCCTCCCCCTCCCCACTGATAATCCTTCATGTGATCGCCATTTCTGTGATTCTGTTCTTGTTCTAGATGTTTATTTAGTATTTGTTTTTTGGTTTTTAGGTTCAGTTGTTGATAGTTGTGAGTTTGCAGTCATTCTACTGTTCACAGTTTTTGATCTTCTATTTCTTAGATAAGTCCCTTCAACATCTCATATAATAAGGGATTGGTGATGATGAATTCTTTTAACTTGACCTTATCTGGGAAGTGCTTTATCTGCCCTTTCATTCTAAATGATAACTTTGCTGGTTAGAGTAATCTTGGGTGTAGGCCCTTGTCTTTCATAACTTTGAATAATTGTTCCCCACCCTTTCTTAAATGTAAGGTTTCTTTGGAGAAATCAGATGATAGACTTATGAGAACTCCTTTGTAGGTAACTGTCTCCTTTCCTCTTGCTGCTTTTAAGATTCTCTCCTTATCTTTAATCTTAGGTAACTTGATTATTATGTGTCTTGGTGTGTTCTTTCTTGGGTCCAATTTCTTTGAGACTGTCTAGGCTTCCTGGATTTCCTGGAAGTCTAAGTCCTTCACCAGATTGGGGAAGTTCTCCTTCAATATTTGTTCAGGTAAGTTTTCAATATCTTGCTCTTCTTCTTCTCCTTCCAGCAACTGCATGATTTGGATATTGGAACACTTAAAGTTTTCCCAAAGATTCCTAAGCCTCTCTTCATTTTTCCTCATTCTTGTTTCCTCATTCTGTTCTGATTGGCTGCTTATTTCTTCCATTTGTTCCAAATAATTGATTTGAGTCCCGATTTCCTTCCCTTCACTGTTGGTTATCTGTATATATTGTTTCATTTCACTTTGTTTAGCCTTCATTTATTTCTTCCTTCATTTTGCAACTGAGCTTAATCAATTCTGTGAACACCCTGATTACCAGTGTTTTGAACTCTGTTATATCTAAAGGTTGTCTAGGTCCTCATTGCTTAGTTCTTTTTCTGGAGTTTTGATCTGTTCTTTCATTTGGGCCATATTTCTTTGTTTTGGTGTACCTGTTATGTGGTAAGGGGTGGAGCCTTAGGTATTCACCAGGACAGGACAACCCTCTTTGCTGTGTTGTGGTGGGGACAGAGAGGGAACAATGCTGCTTGCTCCACTCTTGCTCCACTTTCCATCACTTCCATCACTTCCCACAAGTGGGTTGCAAACTCTCCTGTGAGTCTGGAAGTTTCTCCTGCTGCTGCAACCACCACAGATTGTTTACAGCCAGGGGTTTTGAGTCTTTAGTTTCCCATGCTGGAACCCCAGGTGTTGAGGTCTGTATCGCTTTCCTGTTGTGCCTCCCGGCTTGTCGAGCATGAACGTGCCCCCTGAGCATGAACGTGGGATGGCCCACACGGTCTGCCAGCTGCTGCCTTGCCATGTGTCCTCTCTGCCCCTGCTACCCATCTTGGCCCATTATACCAGTCTGGACGAATGTTTCTTTAACCCCTTGGTGGCTGGACTTCCATGAAGCGAATGATTTCCTGGCAGTTCTTTGTTTTTAAATTGGTTGTTGTCCTTCTTTTGGTTGTGCAAGGAAGTGAAGTACTTCTGCCTATGCCTCCGTCTTGGCTGGAACTCCTTATTTGATTATCTGTGTATAAAATATAGAATAATAAATTATTTCTAATTGAGATTTTCAGCTAATTGATCTGTGTATATCATAAACATTTATTTTTGTAGCCATTTTTATTATTAAAAATGTAATTGGTAAGGAGAAGATTTTATGTGTGTGTATATGTGTATATATAATGAACATATCCCATATACTGAGTAATTTTAAATTTGATAAATTATATCAAGTAGGTACATGAGGACTTAATTTTTTATATTGTGATAAGATTTTCATAAATTTAGTATTCTTAAAGTTACCTCACACTAAACAAATTGTATTTTCAGCCCCTTCTTGCCATTCTTCTGTAAATATTTAAAAAGTCTATATTGGACACAAATAAAATATATTTTCTATTATAATAGGTTAAAATATCATGTATATATTTGCTTATGAACTATAGTTTACCTGTCTTTCTATAGAAACTTAGTATACTCTATGTATATATTTGTAAAATTTTTCATAGGACCATACTTTTTTTCTGTAACCAAAAAAGCAACTGGTCACATATTTCTTTTAAAAAGAATATTCCATATCCAAGGGGTGAAAACATAAAATCCATTAATCCAAAAGGCATTAATCCATAGGCCATTGGAAACCTTCAGTGGGTTTACACAGCTGATGGTTTTCAAGGGAACAAAGAGAATATGAGAGTTTTTCTAGGAAGAGGGACCCGAATCATGACATACTATAATTACTAGGTTTAGAAATCAGTTCTCATCATAGGAAGCCAATGTATTTTATCCAAAATTAGAGCCACAGTAAAAGGTATCTGTGAGCCAGCTAATCTTTTCTACTGAATGTTTTCTTCAGTAGCTGAATGAATCCTAAATGCAGACCTTTTGGTAGCAACTGAGATACTTAACATTTGATGGCAGCGCTTGGTACTGAATGAAAACACTTGAGACTCAATGATGCAAGTTTCATGAGATAAGGGAATCTGAAAACTGACCACAATTTAAACTCACTCACATATGTTTTACAGTTTTTGTTTAAAATCCCTGAATTAAATATTATGTTTTTCATGCATCTTAAACTTTCAGTGTACTTTTTTTATTAATTCATGTTATTAAAACATACTAACAAAACATTAAAATTGGTATAGGCCTATGTATAAATTGCTACAGTTAAAGATAAAATATGAATTAAAACTAAAAATGTGAGTGATCATTTATTTTAATGCACATTAAAAACTGAAAAGGAATAAAATGTATTGTTAAAATGTGTTTCCTAAGTATTTGAAATCTTAAACATATTTTAATCACTTATAAATGGAGACATGTTAAAACATAAAATTATCTTTCACTTAGGAGTGTGGCTTGAATAATACACACTAAAAAGAAATTACTCCATTGTGCCCACACATGGATGGCACTCAGTGGATCTCTCTCCTGGATTTATGTAGTCAACAATAATTATTACTCTAAAACAAACTCTGAGAACAGCAAGCCTGGCTCAGGCAAATTATGCTCCAGCCAAAAATTGAGGCATAAGTCTCATTGCTGTCATTCTTCTGGCTTTCAGAAATATGAGGGAAAGTGTGGAAAGAGCTATTTACAAACCCTCAAATATGCCCCAGTGGACTACAACTCTGTAAATCATCCATTCAACACATAGATGCCAGAAAGTGAGTGCGGATATGCAAAAGGTATATCTATTATTCTGCATCATTCCCAATAAATCTGAGAAAAACAGACTGGAATTCAGAAAATCAGTATTGGTCAGTGTCTTAGTTTGGGTTACCAGACCCTAACTCAATGACTTGAATGCAAGTGATTTACTCTGAACGTGATTCCAGGAAGCTTCCACAGAGAATACAGAAATGAGGCAGGGATGGAAAATGGGTTAATTTACTTAGGGTCTATTAAGCCAATTAATCACAAACTTGGTGGCTTGAAACAACAGGAATTTATTGTCTCACAGTTCTGGAGGTCAGATTCCAAAATCAAGATGAACACAGGGCCACAATGACTACAGGGTTCCATGACTGAATCTTCCCTTGCCGTTTGCAGGGTCTAGTGCCTCCTGGCATTCCTTGGTTTGTGGTAGCATACCTCCAGCTTCTACCTGCTTCTTCACAGGAATTTTTTCCATGTCTCTGCCTTTTTCTGCCTCTAGCAACAACACTGTCAGTGGATTTAAGCTCTACACTCATCTGGTATGATCTAAGCTCAAGGGAATTTAATTATCTCTCCAAAGACCCATTTCCAAATAAGGTCACATTGGGACTTCCTAGGTAGCCATGAATTTTGGGAGGACACTATTCAAAAGGTGGACACATACAGTGACATTGTCATATATACAAATCCAGGTTTTGAAATAGTTATTAGCATTTCTCTTTTTAAATAACAGAGAAAAATCTCATGATCTGAAGGAAAAAACTCTATAAAAAGGGAGCCCTGATTTATTGTAACTAAAGTGGCCCTTTGTTCATAGATGACTTAAGGTAGATATTGTCTAGTGTTCATTTAAATTCCTCTACAATACATATAACATGACTTTGAAGTATCTTATAAATTAATATATTTTATTTATTTATATATATATGGTAACCAGTTACAAATTTCTAATAATCATCTTTCAATTTTGAAGAAGAATTGTGGTCTTTGCCTACTATTCTTCTTTGTGGAAAAAGTGCTTGAATTCTGAATTTCCTTTGGAAAATATCACCATTAATTTTGGAGTGGCTTTGCCACCATCTGCTCAGAATTCCTTGTCCTGAAGCAGAGGACCTTGTCAAGAACCAAAATGAGCCACTTGAACAGCTGTGGTTGATTAAAGGAAAGAAACATAACCCAGATTGGTCAATTAGTGTGTATAAACCCATCTCTTTGTATGTAATGATGAATGTAGGGATGGTGACATAAAGCAAGCTGATCCCAACAGAATGAAACACGGACATGTTTTAAATATCAGAAAACACCCTCTTAGTAGTTGTGATGGTTAATTTTATGTATTGACTCATCTAACCATAGTGTGCCTAAACATTTGGTAAAACATTATTCTGGGTGTATGTGAGAATTTTTTCTGGGTTACATTAAGATTAAATCCATAGACTGAGTAAAGTAGATTGGCCTCCCTGATGTGAGTGGGCTGCATCCAGTCAGTTGAGGGCCTAAATGGAGTAAAAGATAGACCCTCCCAAGGGTAAGAGGGATCTCTTCCCATCTGCATGACTTGAGCTGGGACATTGATTCTTTCCTGCCTTTGAACCCAAACTGAAACATCAGCCTTTTCTGGGTCTACAGCTTGCCCATAATTGGACTGTAACTATACCGTAGGCTCTTCTGGGCCTCTAGCTGATGAAATGAAGAACTTGGGACCTGTCTGGCTCCATAATGATGGACTCTACATTCCAGCTCCTTACATCTATAGCTATAGCTATAATTATATTTTTTTCTACATATACATCTGTGTGTGTGTGTGTGTGTGTGTGTGTGGACAAAAGTAGATTTACAGTTGTGAGTATGCTAAACTGTTTATTCTTTTATTATTTATTATTATATTATGTTTCATAAAAACAACTGTAAACCTACTTTTGCCAACTCCTATATGTATATATGTGTGTGTGTTATATTTATGTATAATATATCTTTACCTCTATTTAGATGGGTTCAGCTAAAACTTCCCCCAGATTTAATGCCTCTACTCTTAATAAATTTCCATTTATCAACCCCATACTTCTTGCTGTACATCCCTACCTGCCATAGTCATATATGGAATGAAGCTCAGTTCTTGCTAGGGTATCTTTTCCCTTATTGCAATTGTCTTAAGTAAAATTTGCCTCCACCACTTAAACTTCTGTTGGACTTTGGTTCTCTCTCCTTCTCTCCCTCCTGCCCTCCCTTCTGTTGGTTTTGTTTCCCTGAAGAAGCCTGATGAAAATACATTCTGGTACTAAGAAGTGCTGTAACAAATATCTTAAAATGTTAAGGTGAATTTAAAACTGGGTGATGGGTTAAGGGTGGAAAAGTTTTGAGGTGTATGTTTTAAGAGGCCAAGGCCATGCAGGGGCTATCAGTAGAAATGCGGACGTTAAAGGCCTTTCTAGGGAAGTCTCAGATGAAAATGAGACACGGGTTATTGGACATGGGAAGAAAGGTAATCCTAGTTATAAAACGGTGAAGAGCTTGATTTAATTGTGTTCTAGTCTTTTGTGGAAGGTAACTCATGGAAGATGAAATTGGATATTTAGCTAAGGAGATTTTTAAGCAAAATATTACAAGCATAGGATGGGACTCCTGACTTAAAGTAAAATATGAATGGAGAAACCTGAATTGAACAAATAATTTTTAAGCAAAATGGAACCAGGACTTAAAGATTTGGAAAGTTCTCAATTCATATTACAAAAAAACAAGAATCCATTTCTATTCTGAAGAAAACGCTAAGGGTGTAGATGAACAAGCATTTGAGAAAAAAACTAGGATGGGTATGAGGGATGACTAATAAGCCACTACACAGCCAGGAAAAGACACGGGATGATGCCAGCAGAAACACCGCCTCATGGAACTAAAGGAAAAAGAGAAAAGAAGATGGACCTTGGCTGGTGTGGCTCAGTAGATTGAATGCTAGCCTGTCAACCAAAGAGTTACTGGTTCAATTCCCAGTCAGGGCACATGCCTGGGTTGCAGTCCAGGTCCGCAGCGTGAGATGTGTGAGAGGCAACCACACATTGATGTTCCTCTACCTCTCTTTCTCTCTCCTTTCCCCTCTCTCTAAAAATAAATGAATAAAATCTTTTTTTTTAAAAAAAGATGGAATGAAAAGTGCTGCTAACTTGCATTATCCTTCAAGAAAAGAGAAGAATGAACCATAAGGTAATTCAGGAATTATGAGGGCTGACACTCCCACCACCAGCCCAGGCTGCAAAGCTATACTTGCTTCCTCCCAGGTTTCAGAGGGCAGGGTCCTCTCAGATAGCCAAGGGGACTGAACTCCACTGAGCAGGAGCAGGCTGTCCTGAAGAAACATGGAGTGACATTGCCACCGTGATGGGCCTGGGGGACAAAACATTTAGCCAAGAAAAGGATTCATTTGCCTTAAAATCTAATAGGAATTTACTTGCCAGGTTTGTGACTTGCTTGGGACTTGTCACCCTTCCTTTTTTCCTATTAATTTCATTTGGGATGAGGATGTCTATCTTCTCCCTCTCTACTGTTATATTTTAGAAGCACACAACTTTTTTGGGTTTCAAAGATTCACAGCTGGAGAAGAATTTTGCCTCAAGCTGAACTCTATCTCAAGTCTCACCCATATCCAATTTCAATGTTTACCTGAGACTTTGGATGTTAGAAACTATGTTGGAATTTGTTAGGACTTTGCGGCTATTAGGATGGAAGGCATATATTTTCATGTGAGAAGGACATAAATTTATGAAGACCAGGGGCAAATTTATATGGTGAAGCTGTAGCTTCCAATGTGACTGTATTTGCAGATAGGGTTTGTGAGGATGTGACAAAGGTTAATTGAGATCATAAGGGTGGCACCGAAATCTGATAGGGCTGGTGCACCTATAAGAATGGAAAGAGACAACAAAACTCTCTCTGTCCCAACCACGTGAGGACATGGAGAGAAGGCCACAGTCTACAAGTCAAAAGAGGCCCTCATCCAAAATCAACCATGTTGGCACCTTGATCTTGGCCTTCCTGTTTTGGGAACTGGGAGAAAGTAGCTGTCTACTTTTAAGCCATGTTGTCTATGGTATTTTGCTTAACAAAGTTATTGCTGCCTGAGCAGACTAAGACAGTATGCTTCATGCCATCAATCATAGTCCACTATTAATGTAGCCAACATTAAGAAAAGTAGAGTTGAAATACAAAAGGAGCCAAATCCATTTGAAAGTATATGTCTCTGAATTAAATAAGCCTGAGGGGAAATTAGTCCTTGATTGTTCAAATGTATGACAAGTGCACGTGTTTGTTTCCTTGCTTGTTTTTGCTTGAACTATTTTGAGTTGAGTGTTCTAGAACTTATATAAAAATATGAGGCAGATTAAAAATTAGCGCTCTTCATAAATGTGAGTATGCCTGTACTCTTTGTATTTCTAGAGAACAAACTGTTCTAATCAATTATATGCAATAGTTAACACCGTAATGTCTTAGGTGGTTATTTTTAAATAAATTATTTTCTTTAGTGACCTTATTTTCTGCATGGAGTTCCCAAAATAAGATAAAAAAATGTATAAGTGATTTGTAACTAATATAGTCATTTTAGTCAGTTTACTTCACTATAACAAAAGTACCATAATCCAGGTGGTATAAATAGCAATCTTTATTTGTCCCAATTAGAGAGCTTGGGAAAACCAATAGAGACTGCTTCCTGGTTTGCCTATGGCTATGTAGTTGCTGAATCCTCACATGGCTGAGACAGAGATTATTTCTCAGGTTTATGTTCTTATAAGAGCACTAATTTTATTTATGAGGGTTCTACCATCGTAATCTACTTATCTCCCCAAATTTCCACTCCAAATATAGTCACATTTAGGAGTTAAAGCTTCAACTCTCAAATTTTGTGGATACACAAACATCAGTTCATAATATTTGCTATATGCAAATATTAATTTTAAAGGCCAAATCTTTTTATGCATTAGCATGTTTCTTCTGGATAAATTAATATTATTTTAATCTCTGTGCATCTCTATATTGATCTGTAGAGTGCACATTTGTATTCATTTGCTAGGGCTGCCATAACAAAATGACACAGATTGGGTGGTATACACACAAAAACATTTTATATTCTCACAGACCTGGAAGATGAAAGTTCAAGATTCAGGTGTCAGCAGGGTTGATTTCTTCTTGGGCCCCCTCTTTGGCTTGTACATGATTGTCTTGCTGCTGTGTCCTCACATGGTCTTTCCTCTGTGCATACACATCCCTGGTGTGTGAACAAATTTATGTGTCTGAATTTCCTGTTATGAGGATACCAGCTATCTTGGATTTTTGGGCATTCTAATAGCTTTATTTTAGCTTATCTTCTTAAAGACTATAACTCCAAACACAGGCTCATTCTAAGATACTGGGGATTAGAATGTCATCTATGAATTTTATGGGATCACAATTTAGTTCTAAAGAATACATACATTTTTGTACAAATCAAGATACTTTTGAGAGTAAAAAGAAGGATGATTGATATTACATAGAAACAATGTTAATTAAACAGAACTGTCCTAAGCTAATAGTTTGGTCATCCTTGCATTTAGAGACTCCAAAATTCAAGTTATTGAATGTACCTCCTAGTGACTCCATTGTAATTTAACAGGTTTGTTGGTCTAAAAAGCCCTCAGGGAATACAGATTCCACTTTGGCAGAAAGACTCCGCACCCTGATGTTTCTGCCTTCACTATCATTTCAGGATGAAATTGGGAAACATATCAGTTCTCAGAGATTGACCCTAAAGCATTTCTTGTTCTTTTTCATTACATACAAAGAGCTTTATTTCTTACTTTGTCATTGATCCTAGTGGAAGTTGCACCAAATCTTATTGTAGCCATGTCTGCAAATTGCTGTTTTGTGTTTTTTGTAGAGCTCGGTTCTATCAAATGTCTGAAAGGAAAAAATATGACGTGTCAATGCTTCATTTCTTAAGTTGGTACAGGTCCAGATGGTTTTGGAACATAGAACTTTCAGATTTTAAAAAGATAAAAACATGCTTATATGTTATGTAATACCACCAATACAATCTTAGGAGTATGCCATAATAAAAATAAATTAACATCCATGAAAGTAAATGCATAACCATTATAAATAAACAATGAAAATTATACATATATACACACAAATATATGCATATACCATGTGCATATATATGTGTGTATGTGTATACATATATATACATACAAATACACACACACACACACACACACAAACATCAGGATAGTTCAGGTCAACTTTTGTGACCAAAACAGTTTGATACACACAAGCTATGTATTACTTGATTGGTCCCAGGAAATACCATAAGTTTCTCTCTTTGAGTAATATTCCACATGAAATAGAAGTTAGTTTTTCAAATTTAACTGTGGTTCCCCCTTTTCCTTTGTTCTCTATATCTTCTGAGGGAATTCTTTATATTAGATGCCTACACTTGTTCATTTTTTATTCATTCATTTTTAAGCCCACTTTTTTCTCCTGCTTTTTTTTTTTTTTTTTTTTTTTTTTTTTTTTTTTTTTTTTTTTTTTTTTTTTTTTTTTTTTTTTTTTTTTTTTTTTTTTTTTTTTTTTTTTTTTTTTTTTTTTTTTTTTTTTTTTTTTTGCTTGATCCCTATGGATCATGTAGGGCATAAGTTATCACATGAGTCAATAGGAATCTTGGGGACAAGGAAATTGTTCTTCAGATTCAAAGCATAAGGATTTATTTGTTTATGTAATTATTGGTTAAAGGCCTCAATCAGACCAACACTATATTAGGTCTAAGCTTGTTTGTCTCTCATAATACTATACCCCTATCATCTGTTACAGTGTTTGGCATATAATAGGAGGAAAAGAAAAAAAATAAGTCTTAAAAGAAAGCAAGTAAAGATGAATATAAGACTGAATTAAGCGGTGAAATAATGAAGGAGTCAAAATACCTATACAGTTTAAGTTTCAGCTTAGTAGACAAAGAAATAAAAAAGCATCAAAGCAAGAAAGATAAAATGCATTGAAATATATTACATTTGAGACTGTTGAAGGAAATGTGAAAAGATATGTGTGTTCATTTCCTAAGGCTGCCATAACCAATTACCATAAACTTAGTGAATTAAAACAACAGAAATTTATTTCTCACACTTTTGGAGACCAGAAGTCCTTAATCAAGTTATTGGTGGGTTTGTTTCCTCCAGGGATGTTAAGGGAGAATCTGTCTTTATTTATTTATTTTTTCAAGCTTCTGGTGGCTTTAGGTATTTCTTGGCTTGGTGTTTGTATAACTTGAGTATCTGCCTTTATCTTCTCAGGGCCTCTTCCACGAGTCTTTCTTCTGTGTGACTTAAAAGAAAACTTATCATTAGAAGTAAGGTCTACCTTGATAATCCAAAATGTATGTCATCTCTAGATCCTTAATAACATCTACAAAACCTCTTTTCCAAACAAGATATATCCATAGGTTCTGGATTTTAGTATGTAGACATCCTTGGGAGGGAGATTTCATCATTCAATTCACTACAGTTTGTACAATAGGAATTTGGATCTAAAATTCAAGATTTGTTTAGGACTTGGGGATTGTTCACGACTTGGGTTACCAATTTGGAGTTATAAGCATGTGATTATAACTTTGCCCTCCTCCAAGTATTAAAATATAGCAAAAATAGAATCTTAACATTTATTTCTGAAATTATTTCTTATTAAACTAAATGCCTAAGACAAGCTGCAGTGGTGGTGCTCAGATTAAGTCCATGTATTAAATTAATGTCTTATTTGATTGGATTACATTTAGTATCAGGAATGTTAATTATATACCTAAGCCAGTACTTTGATTAATTGAATCCTTTAGGTAATCATTTTGCAATGAAAAATCTAGGGATCTCTATCACTAGTAGATTTAGAAAACTTCTTTAATGACCTACTGAATAATAAAATCATGATGCAAGCCATTGCAGCAAAGGATATACATTGTGAGGCAAATAGGCTTGGGGTTGAATCTAGGCTCCAGTGTTTATCAATTCTCACACCTTGACAAGTTACTCAATACACTAAATCTCCTTTCTTTCAAATTGTAATACTCATGTCTCAAGAGATTGCTATAAATGTTGCATGACTAAGAGATGTTAGCATACATTATTGCATCTTATATATATAGTTTTAAATACGAGTGCATGCTAATAGCTATATAAATTTGACACAAACACAATTAGTAAAATATGTAAGTGTACCCTAGAAAAGTATATGATAAATAATGTGATTACAAGAAGTCTTTACAAAATTGTGAAGGAAGTGAAATGGGTCTTTATGGCCTTAATCCAGTAATTCCACTTTCCTTTACATTCTCTCTGCCCTCGGGACCTCTCTGGACTGATTCATCAATCCAAACTACAACCAGTCATAGAAAACCCATACCAAGATTTAGCAGTACAATTTGTAAAATCTTTACCAAACATGCTTTGTAAGGAGCAATCCTGAAACTGAGATTAATGCAGATATGTTGAAAAAGAGCTGTAGTTACTAATATGAATGGAAATGGGGTTCTAGGGAAAGTAACCTCACAAGGTTATCTGATCCTAAATTCCTAAATGGACAGGTCAGGGTAGATAAACATGCACTAGTCATATAGATTCTCTTTTTCTTTTAATTGCATTTTTCATTAACATTTAGTATCCTTATTCCCCCTCCACCCTATAATCACCACATTGTCCATGTCTATAAGTCATTTTTCATTTTTGCTCAATCCCTCCACCCACTTCAGCTGTCATCCAGTTCGCCCTCTATGAGTCTATCTCTATTTTGCTTGTTAGTTCAGTTTGTTCATTAGAATCCACATGTCAGTGAAATTCTATGGTATTCGTTTTTCTCTGACTGGCTTATTTCACCTGGCATAATGTCCTCCAGGTCCAACTATTATGTCCCAAAAGGTAAAACCTTTTTTTTTTTTTTTAAGGGTGGAGTAGTATTCCATTGTGTAAATGTCCCATAGTTGTTTTATCAACTCATCTACTGATGCACACTTGGGCTGCTTCCATATCTTGGCAATTGTGAATAACACTGCAATGAATATAGGGGTGCTTATGTTCTTTCAAATTAGCGTTTTGGGTTCCTTCAGATATATTCCAGAAGTGGGACCCCTGGGCCAAATAGTAGATCCATTTTTAATTTTTGATGTATCTCCATAATGCTTCCCACAGTGGCTGTACCAATCTGCATTCCCACCTACAGTGCAAAAGGATTCCCCTTTCTCCACATCCTTGCCAGCACTTGTTGTTTTTTAATTTGTCAATGATACCCCTTCTGACAGATGTGAGGTAAGTGGAAACACATACATGTTCATGGATAGGAAGAATTAACAGCATTAAAATGTCCATATTACCTAAAACAATCTATAGAATCAATGCAATTCATATCAAGATTCCAAAGACATATTTCACAGAACTAGAACAAAAATTTATGTGAAAGCCACAAAAAGCCCCACATAGCAACAGCAATCCTGAGAAAGAAAAACAAAGTTGGAGGAATCACGTTATCTAATATAAAACTGTACCATAAGGTCATAGTAATCAAAAGAGCATGGCACTGGCATAAAAACAGACAGATAGATCAATGGAGTAGAATAAAGAACCCAGCAATAAACCCACACGTTTATAGTCAATATTGGACAGAGGAAGCAAGCACGTACAATGGACAAAAGATAGTTTATTAAACAAATGGTGTTGGGAATATTGGACAGATATGTGCAGAAAAATGAAACTAGCCCACCTTCTTACATCACACACAAGAATAAATTAAAAATGGATTATAGACTTCAATGTTAGACCCAAAACCATGAAAATAGAAGAAAACATAAGCAGCAAAATTTTGGAAACAGCTCATACCAGTATTTTATCTGATGCATCTCCCTAGACAAGAAAAACAAAAGAAAAAATAAACAAATGGGACTACATCAAACTAAAAAGTTTTGGACAACAAAGGAAACATCAGCAAAATAAAAAGATATCCCATAGAATGGGAGAACATATTCACCTGATAAATCTGATACATCCAATAAGGGGTTAATGTCCAAAATTTATAAAGGATTTACAGAACTAAACACCAAAAACACAAACAACCCAATTAAAAAATTGGACAAAGAACCTGAAGACATTTCTCAAAAGAGGACATACAGATGGCCAATAGACAAATGAGAAGATACTCAAGTCACTAATCATCAAAAAAATGCAAATTAAAACCACATTGAGTTATTGTCATATAGATCCTTCAGTATAAGCTTTATTGTTGTCTTAAGAGAGCCCTGCCCATTGCTTTTGTAAGTCTAGGTTAAGACACCTTTGAAATAAGGATCTCCACCCCCAGAGAGCACATTATCTTAACTATGCTATAGTGCAATCACAGCCTTTTTTCTCCCACCTTCATGTAATTTTCCTTTTGTTTCCTCTTTAATTCCAAGTGCATAAAAGAAACTGTAAAACTGTCATTCTGGAAAGCATTTGAGATCTTATTTCCAGGTAATTATTTTCAGTATGGCTCAAATAAATTCTTATAAAGATTCTCTACAGGTTTGGAAGTTCTTAAGTCAATCCCAGCCAAGGGTATAATATTTTCAAAGATGGTGACCTTCTACACAAGCTACAATAGCTTACACCATGTGGTTAACTGCTCACCTTTAGAAACAGAGTTGATTTACATACAAACTTTTGGTCACAAAGAAAACCTAATCTTGCCAGTTTAAGACAAAAATATTTTAAAATATCTGGTAGCTCATTACTTCTCTGGGTGATGCAGAGTCACACAGAGTACTTATGTAGCCAGGATCCATTCCCAAACCACACCCAGAATGAGTATAACTAAGTTACCATAATCCTGTTACTCAGCATGAAAACCATGTGTCTGCTGGACACTGACCGTGTAGTCTCTAAATTTTTGTTTTCCTCACCATTACCAGAAGAAAAATTGCGCATGTCATCTGCTTCTTGCATTGTTCTGAAAAACAGTCTGGGAGAAATTCATGAGGGCCTAAACTCATATGCCTGTACATGAGCCATTAATGTTGAGAGAAAACAGAAATTCATAAATATAAGTGAATGTACATTAAAATAGGGGTTGTTCTAGGTTTTCTATCTCCAAATATAGGCAGATATTTGGCTCCATAAAAGCTTAAAGGTGGCTTGAATTGTTGAAAAGTATCCTTTTCTATCATTGGTAATAACTGAAGTGAAAAATATTTTACCTCATGAAAATGAAAACAAAAACAAAAACTCTTTATTACCTCTAAAAATCTTATGTATCTTTTAGAATCCTTTAGTAAAAAAAAAAAAATGGAGTCTTCTAGATTTTGTATTTTACCCTCAGTAAGAATAAATGTATGGTGTAATAAAATTAAAATGCACATAACAATATGTTTTACTCTTGTGCTATTGTGTAAATTATAATCCAATAATACTTGCTCAAATAAACAGTTACATCTGAATAATCAATGGTCAAGTGCCAAGAAAAAAAATTTGTTTATATCACTTAATGACTTTACATGTCTTAAAGTTACTTATAATTTTGATTATTTATTTTCAGTGGAAGAGGTGTAATCTATTGAAATCACTACAAACAGCTTCAGGGCTTCTGATAAAAGAACTTAAATGGATTATCCATTATATATTAGCTCAAATAAGTTACCTGACAGGAAAAATCGAAGAGTTCTTCAGGGTAAATTTCTTCCAGATTAATCTAAACAGATGTTTTAAATGCATTTTTTTTCCTAGACCATGTTAGAATCTGATTTTTATCATGTTTCCTTTCTAATAAAAATGTAGTAATTGACAATGTCCCCAATTAGAATTAAAACCTATGGTCCCACAGCATTTGTTGGATATCTGTAGAAATCCACCAATAATCCTCCAGCAGCATAATTTAGAACATGTATTTATGTTTAAAAATAATCTAAAACAGCAAGAAAAAGCAATTAATAGAGCATACTAGTGAGGAAAATGCAACAATATAATGAATGAATATTCAGTTTTATAGTTTAATGTGATAAAGTCATAAATTCTTATGTTGGCAGTTTCAAAACTTTAAGAATTAAATTAGATGTGTCTCTACACAAATAATTAAGAGAAAAATATACGCACATAGTTTGGAGTGAGTTTATATTCTTTGGATATTTTCCAGGCATGGTTTTCCATTCATACTAATAATCTGCCTGACATTAAAATACACTTTGAGCAGCAAATTTTTACAAGCCAATGGTAATTAAACAGGAATCATTCCTTGTGATATGGGACTCTGAATGTGCTTAAGATGCTAGGGAAAACCTTTAATTAACTCCTTATAAATTTATGATGTGACACGATATTGTCTGTTTCTTTTTCACAAGAGACCTCCCAGAGCCACGAGAGGCCCAGCTTGAGCTATTAGTTACCTTTCAGTGGCAGCAGAGATACCGGAGAGTTGAATGGAACCCACAGGATCGTGCTGCACAAAAGAACAACTGCATAAAATATTAATCACTGCAGCTCCACATGTGAAATGTTACAAAAGACAAAGTCAAAGAGTAAGAGGGGAAAAAAAACACCACAGGGTGTCAAACATTAGCATTAAGAAACTACTCATAATGGCTAAAGCAAAATGCGGTGGCCCAAGTCCCACATGCTAATAATTTTCAAACTTTGTCTTGGTTAAATAATGACCTAGCCACAGTGGGATTCCTTCATATAAAAGAAAGAGGCTCTGCCCTAATAGGGAGAGGAAAACAGCCCTAGTGCAAATATGACAATTGAAGCAGTTTATCAAAAACTAACGAAAACGCTAAACTGAGCATGGTGCATTCCTAGATAGAGGTGGTGATACCTGATAGCACTCTTCTTCAAATGTGGTGATGATCGCATTTATCATTTTAAACCAATACATCTCATGTAATCCACATAACAAGCCAAGAAGTTTGTTATTATTCTCAATTTTCAGTTGCGTAAACTTGCCAAAGGTGCATAATGGGAATTTTGGAATTGAAACCCAAGTTTGTCCAACTCTAATCCAGAAGCTTGTTGCCACTTAATTGAATCTATGGCTGTACTGTACCTCCCTTTTTTCTTCAAAGAGGCTTAATATCATTTTGACCTTGTGAAGACCGGGGCCTGATTTAAATGCAAAATTCTATAATGAATATTATTATACAAGGTCAAGAAGTAGTTCTGAAGAAATGAATGGTTAAAATATATTTAACAACTACTATACACTGACAATGTAAAGAAAAAAGAATGTAAAATTTTAAAATACAAATTAAATGTGGTTGAAAAACAAGTTTGTAGCATCAGATCTATAAATTGCAGTACTTATTATCCTGTTAAGATCTCATTAGCACTTTTCATTTGCTTTGTTTTGTTTAGTTTTGCTATTCATCTTAACAAAATATGCCTGCTAGTGGAAAGAGTCTTGCAATTTTAATGGAAATAATTTCACTACTGAAAAGAGTTTCTCTTTCACTGTAAACTGGTGAACTGCCAGAATTTTTTTAATGGAATGAATGAACTATAAAAGATGCACAGTGCATTTTTCTTGCCTCAGCAGACTGGGATTTGTCTTTTTTTCCCCTTATTCTATTTCTCAGTATGAAACATAGATAAGGAGGCTGTGCTAGGGCCTGGCAAAATTTCAGGGTGGTTGCCAAAGCACACGTCTGTCTGACACACGAGGGAGACGATGCCTTTATCTTAAAATTCAAAAATTGCCAATGTTTTATTGCAATCTTATTTCAGCTGTATTCAATTATAATTGCACATTTTTTAAATAATGAAACTATAGATCTACTGCCCAACAATTATTCTTATTTTCACATGATTCTCAGCCACAATTTGATATCCCCAAAGAATGGCTGTAAGATTTTATTTGGTTTGGCTTTGTCTTGTATTTTTTTTGTAAAATACAGTAGATGAAACAAACACTTCCAAGGTTTGCATTAATTATTTGTCAAAAGCTATCTCTCCAGCCAATGGTAGTGTTGAAAGGAGATTTATAATTTTTGGTGGGGCTTCTTCTTTTTTCTCTACAATTCCCTAAGAAGGGTGTTTTTAGTTCTGTACTGTATATAGATTCTTTAAAAAATATTTTATTGTTGTACTATACATAGATTCTTGAAACTATAGTAGAGCAATTTTTGCCACTGACTTTGCAGCCAAAAGCAAAAATCTAGAAGCTAAATTTAAAAGAAAATAATCCTATTACTAGTAAATCATAGATAGATAATAAATATTAATTATGAAAGAACAAACAAAATTAAAGTATAAATGTAGTCATGGTATAATTATATTTGCCAAATTCACTAAAAGAACATTAAACACATAAACTATCTATATAACAATGATAATACTAATAACAATATAATATTTTAAGTAGTTACTAAGGGACAAGTACTGTTGTCTGTCCTTATTTAAAACACTTAATCTCAGAAACAACTTTATGAAGTAGATACGCTTACTACTTTCATGGGGAAAGCTGAGACAGAGAATGTAACTAACAGCACTAAGGTCATGCCATTTTATAACCTGGAACTACATAGTTTGACTAAATTTAACTTTATGAATTGAATTTATTAGGGTGACATTGGTTAATAGAACCATAAAAATTAAACTTTTATTTCACAACCTTTCAAATTTCCACTTTGAACTTAGTGTTAGTAAACTATGTTAGGACTGTAATTTACTAAAAATCAATGCAAACAATGGTAGACAATGTTAAATTGATGTATTAAACTGTGGCAGGACTTTCTTTGTGGCTGCAAAGTCTGTCTCAAGGTCTCTGGTAGCTGAAAATGTAGCTATGGGAGAAGAAAAAATGAATAACATTAAAAATGGAGTTGGTCCATTCAAAGAAGTTGTGTGGATACACCCACAACTTCTCAATTTTGTTTTCCATCTGAAGCCTAATAATTGATGTGTATGGAAACAATATAAGGTTTTTGATAGCTACCTAACAGTATTGTCGTTTGTTAGTAACTGCAGATGGCATTTCATTTCTGCTGTAGGGAAATTTCCAGGTATTGTTTTATATGGAAATTATACAAACAATGTAGGTTGTCAATTAGTGTATATATGAATACATTAGGATTGCACCAGGAACATATAAAGCTTATATGGCCACTTCAATGGCTCCCAAACTCTCCCAGGTGAAGGATGTGATTCGTGCCCACTTCTGTCCTTAGAAGTGGTAATAGAATGTGAAGACTGAAGAGACAAGGTAACAAGTATTAAAATTAGTTCTGTATATTGGCTGGATCTCTACATGTAAAAATACCCTTTTTCAGGGTTTCCACAAAATAAATTAGCAGGCATATGAGGCTTTCATATATATATGAGTATCCTAACTGTATTATATCTTCTGTCACTAGATATTCTCCATTGTATGTGGTATACAGTTATTTTGAAACATATATTGGCTGAAATATCTATCATTCTCAGAGGTTTTTGGAAAATAACCCCTTTATGAAATGAAAATCTGCATATAATAGGATAGAAAATTTATAACTATGAGTAAGTCTTCTATAGCCTTTTTCTAATCTTTTGTTCTAATTTCAGACTAACTCTTCTATCTATAAAAATGTAATATTAAAACTTCTGATTGATAAGGAGTGAGTTATATTGATTCAGCACTTACACATAATCCAATATGTTATGTGTGTCAACAATTCTCAAGAAATGTGTGATCCTACCCTTCGCAACAGCATGGATGGAACTGGAGAGCATTATGCTAAGTGAAATAAGCTAGACAGTGAGTGACAAATACCATATAATCTCACCTTTAAGTGGAACATAATCAATAAAACAAACAAGCAAGCAAAATATAACCAGAGACATTGAAATTAAGAACAATTTGACAGTAACCAGAGGGGAGGTAGGAGGGGATAATGAGGAGTAAGGTGGGAAGGGGTGAAGAGTTTTCAGAAACAACTATAAAGGACACATGGACAAAACTAAGGGGTGCTGGAAGCAGGGGAGGGAGGTGGGGATGGCTGGGGATAGAGGGGAATGGTGGGGGGTAAATGCGGGTAAATGTAATTAAACAACAATAAAATAATTAAAAAAAAAAGAATTGCATAGTCCTTGGGCAACTCACACATTTTAAGGGAGTTTGTTAGCGCAAAATTATTTTTCATAAAGACATTACAATGTAGACAGATAGGGATGCATATATATTTACTCTGTAGTCTTTACCAGTAGGCTGTCTCCCTCAGTTCCCCACCCTTATTTTGGGAAGGTTTTAGAGTTGTTTGCATTATGGAACATTCCCATGGGAAACTCCCTCTTTTCTTTTGGTTTTGTCTTTTCCAGTGATTAAGAAGGGAAAATTCTACTTAAGTTCTTTATCCAATGCATCCAACTCTTTGGTTCATTATAAAAACTTTATATTCTTTGATTCAACAAAGACATAAATGTTTATATTAAATGCAAATTTTAAATTCTGACTCAAATACTTTGTCTTCTCAAGAATCTGGAATTAACATTTCTATTTCAAAATATTTTCTTGCCTACAAACCTAAAAAAATGTAATTGTGAAACTTAATTTTTAAAATTATATTGTTGATCCAATTTCCCAGTAAAAGAATAAATGTCAATTATTCAATGGGTAAGGTGGCTCAAGAAACTAGGAATAATCAACAGTTACTGGGAAAATATGTACATCAATACATGAATATCAAAGCATGCATTAACAAGGAGAAAATTTGAATCCAGAATTAAAAATAAAATGTCTAAAATATGCTAATCTTACCGAGAGCATTATTAATATGGAAAATAATTTAGAAATACAATAAAGAAAAATAGTAAGTGTTATGTGAATTTTACCCAATAGTTAATAGTGATTTCCCATCTAAATAAAATAATAAATTATTGTAGAAAATTTTTATAATCTAGGAGATTTTCCAAATCTAAGAAATTTTCTTTAAAAATATAATGATTATAGTAAACATTCAATGAAACTGTTGGAATTTATGTTTTGAAATGTACTTTCTGTTACAATGAGAAAAAGGTTAACAATAATAATGCAATTTTAAATCTACACAATTACTTTTACATTAGAATAAATATACAAAGGAAATACAAGAATAAAAATATAATAAGCATTATGGTTTTCTATAATTCAATAAAGTGTGATGAATGTTTTTATGATCAGAATTTTATGTATTGCTAACTGCTTAGTAGCTAGTAAGAGATTACCATCATAAACAGGTATAAAAATTGTCACTTTTTAATGCAGACAGTTCATCTTTACAGAAACATCCATCAAATTTCTTGTTGTTCATAAAACTTTTTACTTTCATTATGAATATTTAATTTTTCATGAAACTTCACCAATGATAAATGCTTTAGAGGGGATATTATGTAAAATGGCACCTTATTAAAAAGGTATATTTCAGCCTGGCTGGTGTGGCTGAGTGGACTGAGTGCCAGCTTGTGAACCAAAAGGTCACCAGTTTGATTCCCCGGCAGGGCACATGCCTGGGTTGGGGCCAAGTTCCCAATTGGGGACACATGAAAGATAACCAATGTTTCTCACAGACATTGTTTTTCTCCCTCTCTTTCTTCTTCCCTTCTCTTATCTCTAAAAATAAATGAGAAAATCTGTTAAAATTTTTCAGAGTCATATTTTTTAAAGAGGTTTCCACTTCTGGGATGTATCCAAAGACACCTGAAACAGTAATTCAAAAGAACATAAGCACTCCTATGTTCAGTGCAATATCATTTACAATCACCAAAATATGAAAGCAGCCCAAGTGTTCACTAATAGATGAGTGGATAAAACAATTATGGAGCATTTACACAATGAAATACCATTCAGCTGCAAAAAAATTTTTGGATTTGTGACAGCAAGGATAGACCTGAAGAATATTATGCTAAGTGAAATAAGCAAGTCAGAGAAGTTCAAACTGAAAAGCATTCACTTATGACCTTTCAGGAAGAAGTTATTGAAATACATTAAAACTCAATGTCAATATTACTTACAGATTTGCTTGTTCTTTGAGTGTGACACCATGACACTGAATTTGTTTATAAATCTTTATTTTGATTTTATAATTTTAAGTTGATCTATCAACTCAACCCATTATATATCATCTAATTTGTAAATACATTCAAGAATATTGAGTTGAAAAGACTCAATACAAATTTTAAAAGGTAAAAATTAAAACAATAAAATAAAAGTAGGGTGTTATTAATTAATTATATAAACATGAAAATACAATCTGATTCATTTATGATGGAATTATTTTCAATATTTACTTTTGATAATTTTTTGACATTAAGTGTATTTGAATTCTCCATAAGAATTTTAGTCTATAATCTTTTACTGTTATTCAATATTTCATCATGTCAAAAAATATTTTCCAACATCTTCGTACTTATTTCAAGGCAGTAGTGATAATATACATGGAAAATGTTCATGTTTGCAAAGAAAAATCCCATGAGTCAAACAAATCTCCATTACTGGAATATTACAACATGTGTAATTCTACAATAAGAATTTGTTATTTTCACTTATGTAATGCCAGTGACCATGGATATGTTGAAAATACATATACCAAAATACCACTATTATTATTATTATTAATTTTCTTTTTTTTTACTTATGAAGCTGGACAAAACAATTCAAGACTGAGGTCCTGGATCAGAGGATTAGTAATTTGAGGAATAATAAAAGTGGTTGGAGGGGGGAAAATAAAGGCACTTCCAGAGGTTTAACCTGGGGAGAAAGGAAACACAAAAAAGTAACTTCAAAACTTCTAAATTTTGCTTAACGTTAGCCTATAAATGAACATGACACCTCTATCTGTCATACTATTCAGTGTGTTTGATAGGCAGGCCAATAAAAAACTATTGACAATTTTTGAGCAAATGGCTAATTCTACCAGATTTGTATTTTGAAATAATCAGTCTGGATTTAACGAGAAAAACTTCTTGATTATTTTTCTTACTGTTTGTGATTAGTTCCTTTAGGAAAATATGAAAGTGCTTCTGATAAGAGATGATATTACTTTTGCACTGATAAGTAGACAATCATAAACAGTGCTAAATGGAGAAGAATCATAATATCAAAAAAACTTGGTAATATTTCTAAAGAGGAACATAGAGGATTCAATATATTGAATAACAATATATCTATTTTTATCAGAAAAAATAACTTGAACAATTTAAATAAGTGCTGTATTTCTTCTTATGGTACATCATGCATTTATTAAAAATAACATTATTTTCCTGGAATGAAATGACAACACTGATATTCCTTCTGTATGTCTTAAACCTATTAAATGACTAATTCAATCTAAAGAAATTTGAATGTCAAAATATTGCAACTAATGGGGAAATATATTTTAAAAGGACATAGAAAACTGATAGCACAACCAAGTTAGGGTTCTTTGCTCCCTGAGAGTGATCTAACTGTTCATTTAAGAGTTTTAACCAAATCTCTATGAATCCCCCCTTTCCCAAGTGATTTTAAAGTGCACTCAAAGCTGTGATCATTGACTTAAAAATAAAACATTCCTATGTAATGAAAAAACATATCTAAAAATATATGTAGATATTACAGAGAATTAAAAGGAAGAGTCTGATAGAACAGAATATAAAAGTAATATTGAAAAAAACATAGCCCAGCAAGCTATATACTTTTATTTTTACTTGGATCTAAAGTTATTGGGGTGATAAGTTCTTTAAAATTAATATAGAAATAGACTGGAGCAGAAGGTAATCACATCGATTTTAACCAGAGAAATCAAATGTGCCAGAAGACCTAAGTGCTAATTAGAAAATTTTCAACAAGAGCATTTGTTTTTTAAAATCTATTAACATAGTGCGGGAAATGTAGAAGCTAAAGAACTTATGACACATGGACATGAACTAAAGGGGGAATGTGGGTGGGAGGGGGTATGCAGGGTGGAGGGTAATGAAGGGGGGAAAATGGGACAACTGTAATAGCATAATCAATAAAATATAATTAAAAAAAGAAAAAAAATAAAATCTATTAACATAATTTTCTGAGTTTAAAAATGCTGCAGCATATATAACTTCTAAGTAAAGTAGATAATTTGACTTAATTTTTTGTTTGAAATTTGGAGTTGCAAATATGGCTATAAGTTTTGAATAATTATTATTATTCTGTAATGAATTGTGTCTTTTAATACAGATATACAGAATTCTTACCTTTAAGTGCCTCAGAATGTGACCTTATTTAGAAATGGGTCTTTTCAAGGTAATCAAGTTAAAATAAGATTGATGATTAGAGTAGGTCCTGAGCCAATACTACAAGTGTCTTTATACAATGGGTAAATTTGATCAGAGGTGGCATTAACATAAGGAAGACTTCATGAAGAGATATGGGAAAAAAAGCTATGTAAAGATAAAGACACAGATTGGAGTGTAGCACCTTCAAGCAAAGGAATGCCAAGGCTTGGCCAGCAAACAACCAGAAGCTAGGTGAGGTGCATGCCACAGACACTCCCTTACAGAAGGAAACAGCCCAATCTGGCACCCTGGTTTTGGAATTCTTGCCCACAAAACTGTGAGACAATAAATAGCTGATCTTTTATGCTACATGTTTTGACACTTTTTTACAACCACCCTTGGAAACTAATACATCATCTGAGTAAATAAATTTTCTTCAGAATATTGGCAGATTGAAAAAAGACTTTATGTGATATTTCATACTAACTGAAAACCATTATTTAAAACATCGTTAATTATGGAAAATATTATTATAAAATATACAGTCATACTGGCCACCATTCAAGACTTTGAGCATATACTTACATATCATCGTGGAGAAGGTATTATCATTGGATTCACTCTCTCTTTTTTAGTACTGAAGAACGATGCTACTAGCTTAATCATGTTCACACTAGCATATAAATTTTAAACTTCTTGAATTCAGCTTGAATTCAGGCTCTATATCTAAGTCATTTTGGAATCTTCAAAACTAGCACTGAATCTTATGTTATGATATTACCGTATTTTTGGACAATAAGACACACCTAGGTTTTAAAGGAGGAAAATAGAAAAAATAAATTTGAAGCAAAAAATGTGGTAAAATATTTAATAACACAAATAACATAATATTTCACCAATATAAATGTAAGCAGAACTCAACAGCAGCATTAACAACGATTATTCCTCCCAAATTTGGGCAGGGGTGCCTCTTATAGTCCAAAAAAATATAGTAATATACAGTTGTTCAATAAATCAGTCAAAGTAGATATCCAAATAAGGATAATGTCATTCTTAATTTTTAAAAAATGGAATATCTGAAAAATAGTTAAATCTTTTCAACATTGAATTATATATGAAACAAAGATATAAAGCTGATCAAGTAATTTACTGTTTCTATAACTTCTAGTTCTGCTTTTAGAAAATGTGTATATAGAGAAAGTATTGTGTGACAAAATCTGATACTGTCCCTCAATCAGAAAGATTGTAGTCAGTGCATCCTGTACAACAGAAATAGTTTTATGGTGAATATATTTATATTAAATTATGTTTCAATTTCAAATTTTATCCCCTTTAAAATGAAAACTAAGTGCCCATCAGTAAATGAATGGATCAAAACACTGTGGTACATTTACACAATGGAAAATTATGCAGCAGAAGAAAGAAGGAGCTCTTACCCTTCGTGACAGCATGGATGGAACTGGAGAGTGTTATGCTAAGTGAAATAAGCCAGGTGATGAAAGACAAATACCATAGGATCTCACCTATAAGTGGAACCTAATCAACAAAACAAGAAAGCAAAATATAACCAGAGACATTGAAATAAAGAACAAACTAACAATAACCAGAGGGGAGGGTGAGAGGAATAACAGGAGAAAGAAGGAGATGAGTCCTCAAGGAGCATGTATAGAGGACCCATGGACAAAGCCAAACACGGGTAGGATTGAATGTGGGAGGTGGGGTGAGTGAGGTGTGGGATGGTGGTGGGTGGAAAGTGGAGGCAACTGTGCTTGAACAATGATAAAATATAAAAATAAAAAAATAAAAATAAAATGAAAACCATCTAGCTTATCTCCTTGACCTAAAGTTTACATTTTTTTACCTTCACCATGAATAAAATTTCCATGAAAACAATATAAAAGAAAATGGAACAACATGCAAGTTTTTCCCTAGGATTTTTCTCTTCAGTATATTTTCAATGAGGACCCTTGAATTATTTTGAAACTTAGTGATGCGCAACATTTTGTTTTATCATACATAGAAAATAAAACCAGCAAACAATGATGTCTTACACTAAACCAAGTTTAGCACTGAAAAACACAACTGACCCTAGAACAGTATGGGTGTTAAGGACACCTAATTCCTGTCCAGTGAAAAATCAATGTATAATTGTTGACTCCTAAAAAGTTATCTAATAATAGCCAACTGTTGACTTGGAGCCTTACTGATATCATAAATTGTCTATTGATATATATTTGAATGTTACATGTATTATATACGTATTCTTACAATAAAGTAAGCTAGTGAAGAGAAAATGTTATTAAGAAAATTATAAGGAAGAAACAATACATTTGAATATTAGAAAATAATATGCATATGAGTGGGCATGTAGAGTTCAAACCCATATTGTTCAAAAGTCAATTTTATAGGCCAAAAGAAAAAAAAACAGAAAAAAACAACAAAAAAGTGAAAGTAAATATGCATTACAAAGAACTATGAGGATAATCAAACTGTCCATGTAAAAAAAATTACAAAAAGTAACTAGTAAAGGAAAAGCTACCACTTGACTACATATATATATAAAATTATTTTACTTATTCTTTTAAATCATTTTTTAATTTTTTAATTACAGTTGACATACAAGGTTATATTAGTTTTAAGTATACAACCTAGTGATTAGACATTATATAATGTAAAAAGTGATCACACCGATCTCATAGTGATCTGATACTATACATAGTTATTCAAATATCATTGACTATATCCTTATGCTATAATTTATATCTCCATGACTATTCTGTAACCACCAATTTGTACTTAGTCCCATCATCTTTTTCACCCATCCCCCCAAACCACCTCCCATCTGTCAACCTTCAAAACATTCTCTGTATCTATGAGTCTGTTTATGTTCTACTTGTTCATTTATTACATTTTTTAGATTCAGCTGTTGATATGTATGTATTGATTGCCATTTTTTAAATATTTTTGATCCTTTTTGTTTTTTCACTTTTTAAAGAAGACTCTTTAATATTTCATGTGATACTGGTTTGGTGGTGATTAACTAACTGCTTTTATCTTGTTGCTTTTAAGATTCTCTCTTTCTCTTTCACCTTTTCTACTTTAATTATGATGTGTCTTACTGTGGGCATCTTGGGGTTCATCTTGTTTGGGACTCTCTGTGCTTCCTGAACTTGTATGTCTCTTTTCTTTACTGGGTTAGGAAAGCTTTCCATCATTATTTTTTCATAAAGATTTTCAATTCTTTGCTCTTTCTCTTCTCCTTCCAGCATTGACATGATGCAAATGTTGGTGCATTTGGCATTGTCCCACAGAATCCTTATGTTATCATTTTTTAAAGTTTATTTTTATTTTTGCTATTCTATTTCAATATTTTTCAAATCTCTGATTTGATCTGTTGTTTAATCTACTTCACTGTTGACAACCTATAATATGTTCTTCATTTCAGTTCATTTATTCTTCCTTTCTGGCTGTTTCTTTTTTATGTTTTCTATATCCATTTATTTTCCTATATCTTTGTTGAAGTTCTCACTAAGTTTGTGTACTCTTGCCCTAGTTCATTCAGCATCCTTATAATCAGTGTTTTGAACTCTGCATATGATAGATTGCTTGTCTCTATTTTGTTTAGTTCTTTTTCTCAAATTTTGTTCTCATTTTATTTCAGGCATATTTCTTTGTCTCTTCATTTTGGCTGCCTTCCTGTGTTTATGTCTGTGTATTAGGTAGAGAGCTGCCACATCTCCCAGGCTTGGTAGAGTATTCTGCAGGGTCCAAATTCACAGCTTCCCTGACCTCCCAAGTTGGGCACTCCCTATGTACCTTCTGTAAGAATTGGCTGCAACCACCATGGGGAATCAGCAGTGCAGAGGCCAATCCCACAGAGTAGGACTTACTTAAGTGGCACTTGGGTGCCCACAGAGTCCCCCCCCCTTAAGTGTGTCACTTCTGAAGGTGGACGGGTAGTGTTTTGACATGGTCTGAAGCTGTCTACCTGGTATATTGATTCTGGGACCTCCCAGGAAGTGCAGACCAAGGTCAACTGCCACTTGCATTCTGCCCCAGACCACCAGACATGAGCTACAAAGTAATCTGCAGATGACTACTGTTTGTGCTGTGCTTTGAGGTACCCCAGAGAGGCCAAACTGTGATGTAAGGCCAGCTGCTACCAGCGCCAGGCCTGGGGCCACTTAGCAAGACATCGATGGCATGCAAAAAGCAAATGCTGCTTGTTTGGGAATTTTAGGGAAGTCTGCAGCATGACCCAAGATGAGCCATTCATGTGGAAAAGCCAGTGGAAATACCTTGGGTGGGCCTATCAGTTGGGTGGGTGAGGTCTCAGGGAATCACTCAGGCAAACAGTGATGGACAAGTTGCCACGTTGATGAAGACTCAGATACGGCACCAGCCTGCTAACTATGTGGGAAGGAAAGCTCAGAAAAGGAAAAATGACCTTTGCCAGCACTCTGTCTGGTAGACAAAATGAATATTTTACTGGCAAAGCTGAATATAGATAAGCAAAATGTAAAGTTTTTCTAAACTTAGTGCTTGATAAGAAATATCAGAAAACATAAAGTGGACTAGACTAAAAAGAAATATATGAGGTAGGAAACAGTGAAAGTAACTCAATAATGAAAAAGAAAAAAATGTCCAGGATGACAGCTGTGTATCATCAGTCTAAGAAGCAATCAATCTAATCCAGAGTAGGTCATCAAAGGATTCTGGGGAAAATGTCTTTAATAATAAGGTAGATTTTATTGCCTGAATTGTGTGGTTAATGTGGTAAAAGCAGTGCATATATAATGAATGAAAAGAGAGGAATATGATCCAGAAAGAGGAAAAAAGCTATATAATAAATCCATGGTCTGAATAGAAAATAAACTGAAATATGAAGTGATTTGAGTAACTGGTGTATTGAATGAAAGAAAAAAATCACTTTTAAAATATTGCAAGTGCCCTAAAATTTTTTATTGAATGTATTAGAGTTACATTGGTTAATAAAATTATATAGTTTTCAAGTATACAGTTCTGTAATACCTCATCTGTAAAACACATTGTGTGTTCACTTCCAATGTCTAGTCTCTTTCCATCACCATTTATCCCTAACATTTTTCTCTCTATCAGTCTGGTCACAACACTTGTTTCCTAGTGTATGATATTTAAATTATATAATATTCAAAACATTCTATATTTTATATTTATGAAATTAACAAGGAAAATAACAAAATAAAGTTGAACAAAAGCCTCAATTATACTTAAGAGCAACATATCATAAGACTTGACAACGCAGAATCAAAGGTGTTGCTCAATGAACAAATCTCCCCGGCTGCTTGTAACAAATGACCACAAATACCAAATTACTTATAATCTGGTACAAGCAACAACAGGAAATTTATAGTTTCCTGTGGCTTAAACAACAGGTTTAAAACAACAAATGTATAGTTCAAAGCAACAGACCTATTCTTGTGGTTTAGAAACAACAGACATGTATTCTGTCTCAGTTGTGGAGGCCAGATGTCAAGATGTTGATGGGGCCACATTCCTTTCCCGGGTTCTAGGTGGGAATCCTTTTTAGGTTCATTTAGTTTTTGGTACTTGTTGACATTCCTTGGCTTACAAGTAGCTGCATCACTCCAGTCTCTGCTTCTGTTTTCAAATATTGTCCTCTGTGTGTCTAATTTCCTTCTTTTAGAAGAATACATATTATCACATTTAAAGCCTCCTGGACAACCCATCATACATTCTTTTTCTCCAGATCCTTATCTTAATCACGTGGTTTCATGTTTAAGGTAATTAATAAACTTTTTCCATTAAGAAGGGGTGTCAAACTCATTTTCACCAGGGGCCGCATGAGCCTCATGGTTGCCTTCAAAGAGCCAGAAGTAATTTTAGGACTGTATAAATGTAACTACTCCTGAACTAGGGGCAAGGAGCTCCGCACTGCTGCTGGGTAGAAACAAGGTGCTGGGCCAGATAAAATAAGAAGAGGGCGGGATTTGGCCTGCTGGCCTTGAGTTTGCCACCTGGGCATTAAGGTACTATTTACAAGTTTCAGGAATTAGAAAGTTAATATACCTCTTGGGGGGCATTTTTTTCTTTATACTACAGGTCGATGGCAAATGAATTGGCAGATTTTGCCTTCCACTTCATTAGAGGTTCTAGTTAAAGTTTCTGGATCAAAAAATGGAGGTTTAATTATATTTAAAGTCATAAAATTCAGTACTAAAATAGCTTAAAGGAAAATATAATTAGCAAAATTTTCAGGAAGGACATGATAAGTAGATGAGAATAATCTAAGAGGCTAAATCCCCAATATTTTTAAAGGAAAGTCAATAGTTTTAACAATATTTTTTGATAAAGGGTTGAATACCCATTGTTTGAATTAGGTAGCAACTACAAAAGACATAAAAATAAAAACAGTACAGATTGACTTTGGTGGATGTTGCTGGGAGTAGAGTGGAAATTTGGCAAGGTGGCGCAAGATTATTTATTGTATTTTGCGCTTTTGTCTTTTTATATTATTAACATTTAAAAACTATGCTAATGATAACATATGGGTAATAAGGACTTTTAGATGAATGTTCAAAGTAATTTTATTCTTCACAGCAAAGAGGGAAAGGGAGAGAAACAGAAATAACCCTTCACATTTTTTTCCATGCCATCAGCCTCTGTTCACAAGTTTAAATATACAAAACTATGTTTTTCTTGCAGAAGAAAGCTATTTAGAACCCAATTTTTCTTTTCTTTTTTATGCAAGGGAAACTGAAAAAAGAGATGAAAATCATATTTACTACATCATCTTTACCTACAACTAGTATTCAGATCCCACTGGAGGATCATGTTTTTATCCATCAGAGAAGTGCGGGCTTCTCAACATAACCATCTAACAGAACCATCACATTCACAACACCCGCTCCTGCGTGTGTGTGTCAGCACATCTTATCTGACAAATTATACTTGGCTATTAATCGGTGATGAGAATTTTAGCTCTCGGATATTAGCGAAAGTGATGGTGTTTTCATCATAATTATTAAAAGTACACTTAAAATCTTTGCCTCTCTAAAATTAATCATACTGGACTGAAATGGAACATTATTCATTCTCACAAGTTACCATTTTTGCTTCATCTCAGCAGCTAGGATTTGAGAGAGCAGTGCAGTGACTAACTCTGGGAGCTCTGAGAAATAGAATATTTGCATTTTTTAGTTAGTTTATGCAATTATTAGCACAAAAGATGATCAACATCCTGATTGAACTTATGCTTGACCACTGTCTTTTGCTTATTTTAGAGAGCCTAGTTTTACAAAATTTATACCTTATGCTTGCCTGGTCCAACTTATAAAAACTTTGAAAATACTGTAGATGTCTAGGATTGCAAATCATTCTAGTAGATTGAACTAGAATATGGACTATCATGTTAAGTTCTTCCATCAGAAGGCAAACAAAAGTGCTCAGCAAAATGTTCATGGCAACTGCATTTGTGCACGGAGTCTATGTGTGTCTGTGTGTTGTTTTGAAGGGATAAACAACTAGTAAAGAACTGTCACTAGGAGAACACTAGGGAATTTACTAGAATCAGAATAAATTGAATACTCTAAAATGCTGACCAGCAACAAAAATTCTCTCAGACAGGACATTTGCATATGCAAACTTGGAAAGTTTTTAACTGCAAATTTTTTTAATAGAGTATCAGTTTCACCATTTAGCTCATGGAAAAGTTAAAGATGAAGACAATTGAGACTATAGTTGTAAAATATGAAATAAATGTATTTTTATATATAAATAAAAACTATAAAATGCTGTTTTTTCTCCTGATAGGTAATAAGACTAATCATCTTCTCATTTCTCAAGTTGTTATCATTCTGTGCTCCCCACCAAACATTTAAAGGTTTAGTATTCATGGAAAATTTAACATCTGTAACAATCACACAAATACATACCTCCCAGGTCTGCTGGGATGATTTCAATAGGTATTTGGACCAGATGTCCTGCAATTAGCCTTCTCTCAAGCCTTAAAGTATGTATAATACTAAGTCCTCAAGAATAGCAGGTTTGGGATAAAATGTGATGAATTTCACCTTAGAAGTACCTAATTTGCAATGCTTATGGAAATGTAGAACAGGAGCTCAGAAGTGTGTATGAGAATAAGGATGTATATTGGAGAATCACACACTTAGATTAGGCTGTTAATGACTCTGCAAACTTCTCTATGGAATGAATGACCAAGGATGGTTGCGTAACATGTAGATTCAATGCAGTTATAAGAGAAATATTCAAGTTCCAAGGTGTTCAGAAGTGTCTCACCAAAGGACAAGACGTATGGACAAACATCTTCCACACATTTTAAAATGTTATTGATTAGAGAGTGGTACAAAGGTAGATCAAAAATAGCAAGAGTTATGGTACTATAGGATGGATGAATTTGCATAGTCAGAAAAGCAGTAGACACTAGAGACTGAGAATTAAAAAAGGAAATTGCAAAAAAAAAAAAAAACAGCTTATGTGGCATTTATATAGAATAAAATATGATTTGACCAAAATACCCAAATCGAGTAATGTAAGTGACATAACAAATGTTATTAATACATGTTTTGAATGCCAGTGGTAAGTTATATCATTTAGTTAAGCAATCTGTTTAGAAAATCCATATAGCAATAATAAGTTTATTCTGTTTATACACATTTGATGGTAAGAACCATAGCATAATAGTGATCTTCACAGCTTAGGGCTTTCTCATTTTTAAGGTCTTTCGCATAAAGCGTAGTCATGTTCTGGAGTATTTCAGTTCTATTTGCTTATCTGCTTCAGAGTCCATTTTGATATTCTTTTTGTCCAGCCAGCATCTGAATCTCTATACGTGAAGGATTTCTTATCTAATGAGTCATACTCAGTCTCTTGAAAAAGCCAGATGCACTGGATCCTTACTTTCCCAGTGACTAAAGTTGTGCCAAGCACACAGTGACTCTAAACAGAAGCTAGCAACCTGAAGAAAAGACATTAAAGAAAAGTTATTCTTTGGTTATATTTTGCTTGTTTGTTTTGTTGACTAGGTTCCCGTTAAAGGTGAGATCATATAGTATTTGTCTTTCACTGCCTGGCTTATTTCACTTAGCATAGTGCTTTCCAGTCCAAAGACACTAAAATTGAGAAGAGTGACAGTGACCAGAGAGGAAAGGGGAGGAAATTTCAGGGGAAAAGGGGAAGGGTTTGCAGGAACAAGTATAAAGGACACATGGACAGTAACAAGGCGGGGTGTGGAAACAGGAGGGAGGTGAGGAAGGCTGGGGGAACCGGCTGGGATGAGGGTAAAAGGCAGAAAACTGTACTTGAACAACAATTAAAATTAAGAAAAATAAAATAGAATATGTGTCTACTGACTGATACAAACCTGAAATAATATTAAACATCTGGAAAAAAAAAAAAAGAAAAGTCATTCTGGTAACAGGTAGCTGGGGTGCCTGCACTAAATCCAGGGCCAGTTTCATTCAGTTGCTGCATTCCTAGAGGTGGTTTCTATTACTCTGTCTCAGCCATTTCCATGAGGCAAAAAGAAATCATCTGGTTCCCAGAGGCAATGCAGTTACATCTTTGATTGACAAGAACTGCAGCATGATTTGGGCATTATTCTTGGTTGTGTGACCTCCAAATCTGGTTCTCAGATCTCCAGAGATCCTGTTCAATATCTTTGCACTGAATTCCTTTTCCAGAATCAGTTTCTCTTTTTTGCTACTATTAACTCTTGCAGTCAACTCTTCCTGAGTCATCATTTATATTAATTGTAAATTAAATTGCTTTGTTCCTTTATAACATAAATGTGTGCTACCTGGATAGCTATTCAGACTGAAATGCATTATTGATTTTGCTTATTTTGTGTGATTTCCTCTCCATTCACCAGTGTTTATTCTGTAATACTCCTCAGTTGGGGGGGGTGCAAAACAGCTATAATTACATGGTGATTTTTCCTTCCTTCTTACTGTATTCACTCTTCAGACATCATTTGCTACTCTAAGCCTCATCCCATCTTGGTTAGTCATCATTATTGACTCAGAACAGTGCTGTGCTGTGTAATATATTTCTGCTGCAAAAATCATTCTTCTTCATTAAATCGTCTTCACATGCAGCTGCCTGCTGAGCCTGGCTCTCCATCCTAGCTGCAGACGCTGCATTTTCTCTGATTGTATTTGTGGCACATTCATGAATGCTTCTTGGGAAAAAAAATTATTCCAAACCAATAAATCAAATCAATAAATAAGTCAATAAATCTCTTTTGCTTTACAAACATCATCAATCTTTAGCACAATGAATCACTAGTTCTTGTTCCTACCTCTTGGACCCTTTAAAACTATTTCATCTTTACTAGAGGGGTTTTTGGTCCTGTACAAATGCTTATATTACATAAGGTGCTTGACCTTATATAAGATCCAAAGGCATTTGACCCTAGCAGTCAATTTCAATAAACTCTGGTTTTTTTTTTTAAGAGATTTCCATCAGGAATAGAATATACTGAAAAAAGTTGTTTTTTAAAACTAGGTATAGACATAAATATACATATAGGCACATATATAATAATGAAATTTTATCATTGGATATTATATATGTATGTAGGTATATATAAGTGTATGCATGTAAATATTACATCTAATAATTGAATGGTGACTATATATATACATTTACACACACACACACATATAATTCTTGATATATCAATTTTCCAAGAATTCAATTTTATATTTTATACCTATGGCTAAATTTATGGTTAATTCCATTCATTTTGGAATCTTTCTATGTTAATAGAGGGAATGCCAGTATAAAGCTCACTCTCTTATATATTAATCCAGATTTTTAGCTCTCATCCCACACTCTTCAACCTCTCCAAACCCCTACTCCCAACTCCTATTCTCTACTACTGACTATTCTCTTTCCTGACTATTCCTCCAAGAGACTGATTCCTACAAACTGCATCACTCAGCCTCACTTGTTCTCTATTTGCCAATTGGATTTGGACAAGGGAAGGCTCATACTAAGGATCCGAGAGTTGGAGGACAGAAGTTAGGTTATATCATCCCCATTCCCTCCCTTCTTCAACCTTTCCCATTCCCTCCTTGCTTGTTGTAGCAGGGGCTGTAAACTGGGCTAAAGCTCCTGTGAAGCTACTCCAGTTTCATGGTCTAGCTCTCAAGGAACTCCAACAGCACAGTTTTTTCTCCTTGCCCCTTCAGGCCTATGCAGGGCTTCCTACTGCTGCTGGACCCTGGATATTTAAGACATATACATTATACATAAATATATATGAGACATATTTAATATAGACTTAAGATATATACCATAGATACAGCTAATAGCTATAGATGTAGATATAAATATATGTATATCTTAAATATATTATTATATACCTTAAACACATATAACACTATTTATATTTTATTAAGTTCTCTGCAAAATCCCTGCTAAATGTGTCTTCTGTTTCCTGCCAAGACCTTCACTGATGCAGACTATACTTATTTTAATAACCTGCAATAAGGATAGAAAAGAATTGGTCAGTGATTTAAAACTTTGTCATGCTTTCATGTTCTCAATGGCCATTCACTCAGCTCCCAGCGGTTCTTGATTCGCTGAATAAGTCACCTTTTCCACTACGTGTGTAATTTATTAATTATTTCTGGGAATCCTCTCGATTCTCTTCTGCTCTTTATTTTAGTGTCTGTGTATTCCTTTCCTTCTCTGAGACCTGCTTCTGATTTCACAGAAGTCGATGACTGACAAGTGCACTCCAAATTTCTTCTTTCTGAGAGATATTGATTGGTCCTGCCTCACAGAATATTTCTCTAGCAGCAGCATTTCCCATCTCTCCCAGTAAGGTCCAAAAGTGCTGTGCACCCAGCTTTGAGTTTTTTTCTTGTTACATAGTTTTTGGCTTTCTCAGCTGAGTCATAAGAATTCTAGCTTATTAACCTTGTTCCATCTCTTCATTAAGTCTATGTGCCTCCAATGTTGCTATACTTCCCAAATAACCCTTGACAATGCAACATTTCTTTACAATATGACCAGACACCTCATCCAAAGATAGTTTTGCATAGAAAGTAGTCTCAGAGCTTGAACTTGAAAGGCAAGATGTGACTACAGTGGTATTTCTGATACTGAAAGTAATTTTCTTAAATGAGAGACTTACAGTATTTAAAGCAATCAAGAAACAAAGACCCATAGAGGCAAATCAGTTTGCTACTTGAGTAGACAGGAAGTTGAGACTAGATTTCACGTCTCTTAAATTCTTATTTAAAAACTCCATTTAAAAAATACATGGTTTCCCTAAAAACAAATTAACTCATGTGTACAAGCATTTAATACTTACAAATTTATATTTCTCAATGAAACTTTCTTAATGTTTTTGTTTGAGTATTTTATTATTTAATGTGAATGAAGTTCATTAAATTTCTCAATAAAGTCCATAGTACTATATGTGAAAATAATTCCCTTATATACATTTCAAATATAACATATCAAATATTATGCATTAAAAAGCCAGAAGGCTTACTCATGTTATACTTACTGAGTACATTTTAATATTATAATGTGCAAAGGAGATTTCTTCAATGCCCAAAGAAGATATATTTATTAAATTTAATTGCTTGCATGACTATTCTTTTAATATCATTAGAGTTTATACATTGCAGTATGAACAAATAATATTTAAAATAGCAATAAATAAACTGATGCCAATTTTTAATTTTTTTTTTTTTTTACTTTTCAGGTGTGAAAAGTGAATGGAAGTTTTAGAAATCATAAAAAAGGAGACTTGTTTTATTTAATTTATTTTTTTTTACTTTAGCCCTGGGATAATTCAATCTTTGTGCAGTTCTGCTTGTGCAAACACTAACACAGTTATTATTTTGGTATTGTTACTGTGGGTTTATCAAGTATCCAAGAAGTTCACAGAGATGATGGTTAAGGTTCTGTTCAGGGACTAAGAACAAACCTTTGTTCATAGATAGCAGTAAAGTTGAACAGTTCTACTGCATGTTTAATTTCAGTTCTCTCTCTTTTTTACAATGTCTTAGCTAATTTTACAACAGAGTCCTGAAGAAATCAGGTTTTAATTAGCTGCAGTTTTGGGGGGATAACATTCTGCCACCATTTGTAGAAAAACTTGTAAAGAAATCCAATAGTACAAAAAATGGGGATACATAAAAAAGATGTAAAATATCAAACATTATATCATAAAAATGTTTCTTTTGAATGACACTTGGAATCTGGGACTCCTGCCAGGAAGTAAAAGCATTTTGGCTGTGTGGTTTCAAGATCCAAAGATCAAATGTTTTCCATAATCTATCATGCAAAAGTTATTTGTTTGATTTATAGCCTGTTTCCTCCATTCTCAAAGGGGGAAGTAGATGATATAAAGACACAAAAATATTAAGGAAAATTACTTATTTGCAGAATGAAAGTATAGGGATTTGGTGCTCATTTGGGTAGCTTGATATATCTGATTTCTCCACAGAAACATTTCAGGGCTGAAGGGATTGGCATGAAATATTAAGGTGATGAAAAGCAAGAACCTGCAACCAGACCTACTTTACCCAGCAAGGCTATTATTTAAAATTCAATATATTTTTATTCCTTTCATGATTATAGAGAAAGTTATCACAACTGCAAACAAAAGTTAAATACTGAAGCTTACTAAAATAAACTATTTGCCTTTTGCTGCTGTTATATCCAGCCTCTCCCCATTTCCACATCTTGTTAATAAATAGAAATCTTAAGAAAAAACTTACTCTAAATCTAGTATATGGATAACAATTTCATAGTTGTCTATGAAACCAAATGTCTTGTATTTTTTAACAGCATACTATAAATAGCAAAGGTTTCTTCCACTTCTATGTTTTATTTATATGACACATTCTTATTTTATATGACTAACTGAAAAATTTTAATGAGAAAATAATAAAATCCATCACATCCTTTATTCATATAACTACATAACTTGTCAGATTTTAGAACCGTCTATATTTAGAAAAACAATAAATTGCCTAGAGTATAACTGTGCACTGCCATGTAGAATAATAATATTTTCTCTTGTCAACTTAACTATAGTCTCTTCTTACCAGGAAATATTATGGTTTGACCACATAGCTGTATCTTTTGAATAGTTATTTTTTAGTAAGTGCTAAACTTACTATATAGTTTAAGGGTGCAGTAGAGTGTGACTACATATGGTTTGGTGCAGTTAAATAGGTACAAAATAAATTATGTCATTGTATTATAATCAGAAGTAAAATTCCAGCTATTTTTTACCTGCATAAAATTGACCTGAGAATTTTACAATGGACTCAGTGTTTAGAAACTAACAGTATAGGGGATTAGAGTCCTGCTTTGAATCTAATTAAGTGGAATTAAATTTATTAAATAATTTAATCACTGTAAATTAAAACTTAAAAAGAATAGATGTTATTGGTGTATTAATGAAGTTACATAATTTTTATTATTATAATTATTTCATCCTATGAAAACTGTTCCCAAGTTTTGCTGAAGAAAATTTAGGCTCAAATCGTATGCTAACTGATCTTGGCATTGGGAAAAACCCTTTGTATGCTTTAACTCATTTAACTGTTTTGACAGTTCTGCTAGGTCAGTACGATAACTATCTTTTTTACAAACGGAAAAATTGAGATTAAGATTTCTAAGATCATATGCTTAGTGAGTAAGCATTCTCAAAAGAATTCTATTAAAATTTTAGGAAGCTTAGATGGTTATAACAAAACATTTCTTAAATAAATCTCTGTTGACAGTGCCATTCTCAAGTCCACACTTCTTACTACTTAGCTTTCAAAAGTTCTTTGGCTGAACTGATCAATTATTTACTTGGTTTCAGTACATTTGGTTGGCTACAGAGGGCCAGCAAAAATGGGTGATGTGTCTTTAAGATGTATTGGTGCTTCACAAAACACAGTTTCAAGAATGCAGCTCAATCTCACAGACTGAAACCAGATAAAGTGTTAAGTACCTCAGAGAGATGTTTCTCTCTGTTTTGTATGTCTTCCTCTCTCTGTTCTCTGCCTTCTTTTGTGTCTGTCTCTAGACTGGTCACTTGTACTTCTCTCAGCCACACAATTAAAAACAGTGGGCAGATGTCAAGTCTCGAATGTGTATATGAGGAAGGAGTCCTTTGAACTCACTCCCCTCTGAAATAGCCATAACTGGTGAAGATTATAAAAATAACCACCATTTAAAGTCTCTGAAAGCTGTCATAAGGGCATGCAGCAAATGAAGAAATATTAATTCAAAAAATACACTGAATCTAAGTGAGAATAGAAGAGTCTCTGGGATTTGGGGCACAATCCATCCTCTCCCTTTCCCAGCTAAGCTGATGAGAGCTCCATACTGAATCTGTATTTCTAAATTGGGTCTCATTCTCCCCATAGTTACAGCTCCCAAAAAAGAAACATGGTATCTCTCTGGGAATGGAGGACCTCCAGCAATTATCATTGTGTCCAATAATGAGTTGCAGAAGCTAAATTCCTGGTAAGTGTAACCAAGAAGCCAGGCCTCTCTTCCTCTAGTCACCTTCCACTTATAGGGCAGAGGCTCCACCCCAGGAATGATAGAACAAGGGTACTGGGGCCATAATTGTGCTCATACTAGCTCACTAGCTCCCTGGTAAAGCAGAGCTTTTGTGGAGGGACATACTGAGAGGAACGGTGATTACCTCCTTCCGTATGGGAGCAGTGGCTCAGACATTATGCTCAGGGTAAAATCCCTAAGAAAAACCAAGATCCAAGGTTTTTAAAACAGTGAGAAGAAGTTCATTTTTTCTTGAAAATAGCTGAGATTTGAGGGGTAAGCAATTGAGATCAGATGGGTAGCTCTAAGTGAGCAGTCAGATAAACCATCAGCCAGCTGGTTTATCAGAGAGAACTAGAGAAAAAGATTGTTGAAAAAGTCCTTCTAAAATCAGAACAAAGACTGGCCTCAAATATTACTCCTGCCCACATTTCACTGGATGAGAGCATAGAGTAATTTATGCCCCTGAGTACTGTTAAAAGTGACAGAGCAAGCATCCTGCAATTAGTGAAGTCTAACATCAGGAGAGGAACTAAAGGAGTTGGAAAGCTTAATGCGGATACCAGAAAGACAGTCAAAGAAAGCCCTGCTAGAAATCTTGTCATCTTAGGGTGATTGTATACATGTCCAAGATTGCATCATCTGAGGAGTGACATCAGAGGTTTTAAATGCAGGACAGAGAGACCTCACCAAAAACAGTCCAGTCAAGTCACTGAACAAACAGGCTAACAACAAAAAGAAGCCCCAGAGAACAGTGAAGCAAATTGTTATCCAGAGTTGCTACAATATGTGAGTATCATCTAAAGTCCGGCTTGAGAGACAGAGAGAGAGAGAGAGAGCGAGCGAGAGCTCACACACTCAATGGGAGAAGAACAGCAGAGTGTGAAACAACACAAAAACATAAGCAGACAACATACATTTACTGGGATTTTAGAAAAAACTTCCAAACAGCCATTATAAAATTTCAAAGAACTAAATGATACCAGCTTAAAGAAATAAAAGAAACATGATCACATCTCATCAAATAGAGAATATCAATGAAAATATAAAATTTATAAGAAAAGAACCAAATATTCATTCTAGATTGGAAAAATACAGTAGTTAAAATTAAAAAAAAAAAAGAATCAAGAAGATACATGAACCTGAAGATACATGACTGTGTAGGTAGAATAATAATAAAAAACGAACAAGCTCTAAGAGAAATGTGAGATTTCATTAAGCATATCAATGTACATGTAACATGAATATCAGAAGAGAAGGAAAGAGGAGTAGAAATATTAGAAATTAATTACTGAAAACTTTTCAAATTTGATGAAAATGTTCTATTAATCTATACAACCAAAATATAGCAATATCTAATAAAATATATGCAAGATATATGCACTTATATATACTACATGAAAATATTAAAATCCAAAAACAAAAACTTTGAAAACAGTAAGAAAAAATGATTTGTCATATAAAAGGGATACCCAATTAAGGAAAAAAAAAAAAAAACAGGCATTTCTTAATAGAAATAATAGAGACTCCAGGTAAATAAAAACTGAGAAAATTTGTTGGTAGAAGATCCACTTTACATGAAATACTAAGGAAAAACTTTAGATCGAGCCCCCCTCTCACCCTCCATACACAAACACACAAATATAGCACCAGTGAAGAAAGTCATGTGATTATAAAATACAGTACAATGCATATTTCTCCTTTCTTTTCTGAACTGATTTTACAAGCAATTATATAAAACCATATGCATATAGTTGTAGTGTTAGGCCTAAAACATTGCGAAATGTCATTTATGTAGATAAAAATAATACTGCATAGTTGAATGAGATAAAAATTATATTGAAATAAAGAAATTATACCAGGTGTAATTTCAAATCAATAGTAAAAAGAAAGAGAACAGAAAATGGCTTCCGCAGTGGCAGGACTATAGGACACTCACTGTTTTTTCTGTTTACCTCCTCACGTCTGTAAGAGGATTTATTGGTTACGAAGTTTTAAAGGTTGGACATGTTGAAGCACAAAGAAGTCAAGTGACATCTCTACATCAGAGTCTAAGGAAGGGCAGCGACACATGTTGAATGCTCTCTTTGTTCAACACATTCTGAGCAGTTTGTATGTATGACCTTGTTTAACTCTCACCACAATCCTGAAAGAAATTTGAAATTATGGCAAAACCTTCTGCATGGTGTGGGCCCAGCTCCCACTCGGAGATGCACAGGACCCACGCCCACAGATAAGTTCTCTCCTGGGTAATTAGATTTGCAATATACGTAGGCTGTTTTGAAGCTTGCTCTTTGCTAAAACTCCCTGACCCTGCAAGTACCTTGCAGGGACCAGCGTAACCAGATCAACCACTTTTGCTTTTTCATTTGCTAATATTCTTCTTCTGTGATGTGATGAGGGGCATTGGCTCCTTTTGTTGCAACCTGGGCTGAGTGAGTGAGAACCATCCTGTAATGTGAGGAGTAAAAGATTAGAATAAAGGTCTGTCATGACAGAGCTTTTGCTCCTATTGAGAGAAAAGCCATGCTGTCTTCCTTTTTCCTCCACCAGACTCAGTAGTATCTGTGTGTGTGTGTGTTATTTCATCCATAATGACACAGACACTGCGAGCTGGTGTCCGCATCAGAAATCTGGAGGAAAATGGTGGCATGGAAGGAGGGAGCAGATTCCACTCCCTCCCCACACACAGGAGAAAAACCTAGCAGATTTATGGAGGAACAGAAAAAACAGCCAACAGTACCCCAGCATATATGAAAATAAGTGACAAAAATTGTACCAGACTCTGAAAAACCAGATGTGAGACAAAAAATCGTGGAAATGTGAAAACATCAGAGTTGGATCCAAAGAGGGGGCATCCCAACAGCTGTGACAGTGAGACAAATTTAACTTTGCTATCACAGATAACCTGCAAGTTATTGCATATTTGTATTATTTTTTCCATTATTCTTACAATCTTTTATTTGAATAGTATTTTTGTATTCCTCTTCTTTCTGTATAGTCTTCTTTGCTTGTCTGGTTATATTGTATTGTTTGACAGGTTTCCCCTGTTCTCTCTTTTATAGTGTATTGCTAATTTATTGTCCCTCACTTCACTAGTGTTCTATTAGAACACTACTCCAGGTCCTATACTCCCTATTCTTGTTATCCAGATCACATGGATTTTGTCATATGATGGTGCTCTAATATTATTGTAAACAATAGCTGTTCCATACAACTATAAATACTTCAGAACACCCCTCCCAGATCTTATCCCACTTCACGGTTTCCTGAACTCTATTACTGTAGTGATTAACTCTATTCTTTCATAAACTACACCTATTTACTATCCTTTACTCTCACCTTACCTCAGAATCTGAACTCCCACAGCCTCACTGCTTTCTAGATCCAATTTATAATATAATCTTTCCTTCCCCAACAAATCTTATTTTCTTTCAATCCTTCCTACGATGTGGCTAGTTGGGCAGAAGATCACAGTTAACACTTTACATAACCAAAGGATCCCCTATCTCTTCTCTACTGGTTGCTACTGTGAATATCATAGAATACCCTCTTGCTGTCTTGAACCATTTTGCCTTCCCCTTCCAGCTGATCACAAAAAAAGAGTAGGTGGAAGCAGTGAACACCAGAATACCCACTGGAAGAGGAAACCCAATAACAAAGGAACCACCAACAAATAACAACAGAAGAAGGTGAAGGAGGGAGTGGAAGCCACACTAACCTCAATCCAGGACATATCTGGAAATACAACTAAATGGTGGAGAAATTACCCAGTACAAATAACTGAACAAGAGCAAGAGAGAATCCTCAAAACCTTGTACACATGGAAGAACCAGCTTCAATACAACCTGCCCTCACCAGCACAACAAAATACAAGAGGTGGTGGACAGAGTGACCCTCAGTTAACCAGAAGATGGGAAGGACCCACCAAAGAAAGACCCAAGAACCATCAAAACCCAAAGAAAAACACAGAGCCAACTTAAATGACATCCCAAGACCAGTAAGCTCAGGAGATCAAGGAGACTGCACCTCTGAATCTCACAGGTATTCTACCACAGAAGTTCACACCATAAACCCAGGGAGCCAGAGCAGATCAATTTAAGAAGCAGAGGCTAATAAGAAGAGTCTCACAAACAATGGGAAGACAAAGAAACAATCCACAAATGAAAGGAAAGGAGGAAGCCCCAGAAAGAATGCTAAATGAAATAGAGGCAACTCAACTCTCAGATATTGAGTTCAAAGCAATGGTTACCAGGAAGCTGAATGAGCTCTGAATGAGCTACCAGAAACTACAGGGAAGCTACAATGAACTCACTGCAAACTATATCAACATGAAAAAGGAAATAGAAACTATCAATAAGGGCCAAGAGGAAAGGAAGAAAACAGTTTTTGAAGTGAAGAACACAGTGGAAGGAATGAGAAGCAAAATCAATGAAGCAGAAGATCAGATCAGAGAGTTGGAGGACAAAGTAGAAAAAAACACCCGGGAAGAGCAAGGAAAGGAAAAGGAAAAGAGGCTCAGAAAGAATGAAGAGGAATGAAGAGAAATGCAAGACAATATGAAATGTAATAATATCTGTATAATAGGGATATCAGAAGGAGAAGAAGAAGAGAAAGGGATAGAAAACCTTTTTGAAAAAGTAATGTTGGAAAACCTCCCTAATTTGATCAGAGAAAAACTCACAAAAATCCAGGAAACACAGAGAGTCCCAATCAAGAGGTACCCAAAGAGGCCCACCTCAAGACACATCATAGTTAAAATGGCAAAATTCCAAGACAAAGAGAGAATCTTAAAGTCAGCAAGGGAGAAACAGGAAGTAACATACAAGAGAGCTGTGATAAGGTTAGCAGCTTAATTCTCAATGGAAACGCTCCAAGCCAGAAGATAATGGCAAGAAATATTCTAAGTAATGAGAACCAAAGGTCAGCAAGGCTTTCAATCAAGACAGAAGTCCAAATAAGGAGCTTCCCAGACAAAAGAAGTTAAAAGAATGCACCTCTACCAAACTAGTTCTGCAAGAGATGCTAAAGGGACTGCTTTAAGGAAAGGAAGGAAAAGAGAGAGAGAGAGGGACACAGGTACAAAAATGGCAATGAATAAGTGCCTATCAATAATAACCTTAAACGTAAATGGATTAAATACTCCAATCAAAAGACAAAGAATAGTTGAATGGATAAAAAAGAATGACCCACACATATGCTGCCTATGAGATTCACCTCAGGACAAAAGATCTACACAGGCTCAAACTGAAGGGCTAAAAACAAATTTTCCAAGCAAACAGACAGGAAACAAAAGCCAGAGCAGCAATACTCATATCAGACAAAATAGACTTAAAAGAAAAGGCCATGAAGAGAGATCCAGAAGGTCATTTCATATTACTCAAGGGAAGAATCCACCAAGAAGACATAAACATTGTAAATATATATGCACCCAACTATAGGAGCAAGCAAAAACATAGAGAAAATCTTAGAGGACTTCAAGAAAGATATTGACAACAACACAATTATAGTAGGGGATTTTAACACCCCACTGTCAAAAATGGACAGATCTTCCAAACAAAATATCAACAAAGATATTGTGTCATGGAACAATACCCTAGATGAAATGGACTTGACATATATATACAGAACCTTTCATCGCAAAGAAGCTAAATACACATTCTTTTCTAATGCACATGGAATATTTTCAAAGATAGACCACATGATAGGACACAAAACAAGCCTCAACAAATTCAAGAAAATTGAAATCATACCAAGCATTTTCTCTGACCACAAGGGACTAAAACTAGAAACCAACCCCAAGGAGAAAAACCCAAAACACTCAAAATCATGGAGATGGAATAGCATGCTATTAAACAATGAATGGGTCAAGAATGAAATTAGGGAGGAAATCAAAAAGTTTCTGGAAACAAACAAAAATGACCTCACAACAACCCAAAACTTATGTGACACAGCAAAGGCAGTCCTCAGAGGGAAGTTTATAGTGATACAGGCCTACCTAAAAAAAGAGAGAAACACTTCAAGCAAACAACCTAACCTTACACCTACAAGAACTTGAGGAATAACAACAAAGGCAGCCCAGAGCAAGTAGAAGGAAGGAAATAACCAAGATCAGAGCAGAATTAAATGACATAGAGACTAAAAGCACAATTCTAAGGATTAAGGAATCCAGGAGCTGCTTCTTTGAATAGATAAACAAAATTGACAAGCTTTTAAGCAGGCTCATCAAGAAAAAAAAGAGGGAGGACCCAAATAAACACAATCAGAAATGAAAGAGGAGTGATTACAACTGACACCACAGAAATACAAAGGATTGTAAGAAATTACTATGAAGAAATGCATGCCAAAAAATTTGAAAACCTAGGTGAAATAGACAAATTTCTAGAAAAATATAATCTTCCAAAACTGAATGAAGAAGCAGAAAGCCTGAACAGACCAATAACAGCAGATGAAATTGAAGCAGTAATCAAAAACCTCCCAACACACAAAAGCCCTGAACCAGATGGTTTCACAGAAGAATTCTACAAAGCACTTAAGGAAGAGCTAACCCCTATCCTTCACAGACTATTCAAAAAAATCCAAAGTGATGGAAGACTGCCAAACTCTTTTTATGAAGCCAGCATCATCCTAATCCCCAAACCAGATAAAGACACAACAAAGAAAGAAAACTTCAGGCCAATATCACTGATGAACATAGATATTAAAATCCTCAACAAAATATTGGCAAACTGCATCCAATAATACATTAAAAAGATCATACATCATGAAAAAGTGGGATTCATCCCAGGGATGCGAGGATGGTTCAATATTTGCAAATCAGTAAATGTAATGCATCACATAAACAAAAGCAAAGTCAAAAATCACATGATCATATCAATAGATATAGAAAAAGCATTTGATAAGGTACAGCACCTATTTATGATAAAAACATTCAGCAAAGTGGAAATTAGGGAGTATTCCTCAATATAATAAAGGTTATATATGAGAGACCTACAGCCAACATCATACTCAATGGCCAAAAACTAAAACACTTTCCATTAAGATCAGGAACAAGACAAGGATGTCCACTTTCACCACTTCTATTCAATATGATATTGGAAGTTTTAGCCACAGCAATTAGACAAGAAAAGGAAATAAAATGCATCCAAATTGGAAAGGAGGAAACAAAACTATCATTGTTTGCAGATGACATGATAGTGTACATAGAAAATCCTATAGACTCGGCCAAAAAACTGCTCAAATCTAATAAATGAATTTGGCCAAACAGCAGGATACAAAGTCAATATCCAGAAATCAAAAGCATTTTTGTATACCAACAATGAAACAGCAGAAGCACAAATCAAGAAAAAATCCCATTCAATATAGCAAAAAGAAAAATAAAATACCCAGGAATAAACCTAACCAAAGAGGTAAAAGAACTGTATTCAGAAATCTACACTAACACTGAAGAAAGAAATCAAGGAAGACACAAACAAATGGAAACATATACCGTGTTCATGTGTTCATGGATCAGAAGAATTAACATCATCAAAATGTCCATATTACCCAAAGCAATTTACACATTCAATGCAATACCTATTAAAGCACCAATGACATATTTCACAGACATAGGACAAACACTTCAAAAATTTATATGGAACCATAATCGACCTTGAATAGCTGCTGCAATTTTGAGAAAGAAGAGCAAAGTAGGAGAGATCACAATACCTGATACCAAACTGTATTACAAGGCTACTGTAATCAAAACAACCTGGTACTAGCATCAAAACAGGCACACAGACCAGTGGAACAGAACAGAGAGCCCAGAAATATACCCAAGTCTCTATGGTCAATTAACATTTGACAAAGGAGGCAGCAACCTAAAATGGAGTAAAAACAGCCTCTTTGGCAAGTGGTGTTGAGAGAACTGGACAGCTATGTGCAAAAAAATGAAACTCGAGCACCAACTTAAACCATACACAAAAATAAATTCAAGGTGGATAAAAGATTTAAATGTAAGTCCTGACACCATTAAAGTCCTAGAGGAGAACATTGGCAGGAAAATCTCAGAATTTCACACAGCAACATTTTTACTGATGTGCTCCCTAAAGCAAGGGACATAAAGAAAAGAATAAACAAATGGAATCATCAAAATAAGAATCTTCTGCATGGCTAAAGAAAACAGTATTAAAATAAAAAGAAAACCACCTGTATGGGAAAACATATTTGCCAATGATACCTCAAATAAGGTTTTAGTTTCCAAAACATATAAAAAACTTACTCAAATTCACTCTAAGAAAACAAGCAACCCAATTAAAAAAATGGGCAAAGGTCTTGAACAGACACTTGTCCAAGGAGGACATACAGAGGATCCAGAGGCACATGAAAAGATCCTCAGTATTGCTAGCTATCAGAGTGATGCAAATTAAAACTACAATGAGATACCATTTCACACCAGTCAGAATGGTCATCATAAACAAAGCAACAAATAACAAGTGTTGGAGAGGTTGTGGAGAAAAGGGGACCCTAGTGCCCTCTTGGTGGGATTGCAGGCTGGTACAACCACTATGGAAAACAGTGTGGTTTTTTCTAAGAAAACTAAAAATGGATCTATCTTTTGACCCAGCAATTACACTACCAGGATTATATCCTAAGAACAATGAAACACCAGTCCAAAAGAAGCTACGCAGCCCAATGTTCATAACAGCACAATTTACAATGGCCAAGTGTTAGAAGCAACTTAGGGGCCCATCAGTAAATGAATGGATCAAAAAATTATGGTCCTTTTACAGGATGGAATTCTATGCAGCAGAAAGAAAGAAGGAAATCAGTAAATGAATGGATCAAAAAACTATGGTCCTTTTACAGGATGGAATTCTATGCAGCAGAAAGAAAGAAGGAGCTCCTACCCCTTGCAACTGCATGGATAGAACTGGAGAGCATCATGCTAAGTGAAATAAGCCAGGTGGTGAAAGACAAATACCATATGATCTCACCTTTAACAGGAACCTAAACAACAAAACAATAAACAAACAAAATACAGCCAAAGACACTGAAACTGAGAACAGGCTGACGGTCACCTTAGGGGAGAAGGGAGGGAATTTCAGGGGAAAAAGGGCAGGAACAAGTATAAAGGACACATGGACAAAAACTGGGGGGGGGAGGGAGCTGGGGAGGGCTGGGGTGGTGGGCTGGATGGGAGTAAAAGAAAACTGTACAAGAACAACAATTAAAATAAAACTTTAAGAAAGAAAGAGAACAAAATATGGTAACAAATATATACAATAAATTGTAAATAAATGCTTCTCTCTCACTGCCTCCACAATAGCATAAAAAATGTAATAGCCTAAATCTTCTGAGTTTATACCTTAGAGGTACAAGCTAGAAAAAATAAACAAAAAGGGAAAAACCTGATTATAATTTTTCTGGGTCCTCATTCCCCATGCAAGGAGAATGGACTTACTGACTTTGCTGATTTCAGATTCCACTTCACCTCTTCTACCAGCCAGACCAAGAATGACAATGGAGACTGGCTCATGTTTTCTGTAAGATTGAACTACAGCTGTGAAAACAGGGAATAAGCATCTTATACATGAAGGAATTTGTCCTCATAGGTCTATTGTGAGGCACTGAGATACCCAGAAATATGAAGAAAGCCTTGAATGTTATGAATACTTTTTCAAAGTAAGATTGCCTCTGTTGCACTATTTTCATAGTTCAAACCCCATGCATGCTCCTGTGCACATAGAGCAAGGACAGCTAACTTTGTTGGGAGAGGGCTGGATGGCTTCCCAGACTAGGTGACACCTTGAGTGTATTGCTGAGGGATGCTCAAGAGCCAAGCAAGATGGAGATACAATTTCCAGGCAGAGCGGAAAATAGGAAAAATCTCAGAATTATGAGCAAACACGTGTGAGAGGTAGAATGCGATAATCTGCCATCCAAACTTTGTGTTTGTATGCTCCTCAGATTTAGGACATCAACCCCAAATTAATGAGATTTCAAGCTATAGACTGACATTATCAGATTTCAATTGTAGAAGATTAGAGAAGCAGCATTATAAGGCAAAGGAAAAGGAAGGTGGCAGAAGAATCATTCTGAAGTCTGGGACGATGATGCTGATGACTCAATGCCATGCTTCCAAATCTCCACAGCGTGTGCAGGAATGAGCCCGCAAGTGTTTGTTGAGAGCCCACTGTCTCTAGGAACCAGGCTGGGCCGGATAACTCGGGGAATGCCAATAAAACTTTATTTTATAAAGTTTGTCTGACTATATTATATGTTATAAATTATACACCTCAACGTAATTCTTGCTGAATATTTAGCACTGCATGGAAAGTTAAATATTATTTTATATTTTAATTACTGACTGATTATCAATGTAATATAACATTTTAATATTTACATTAAATCTAGTAAAGGTAATATGAGAGACTAGGTAGCAAAATCTACCACAATTAATGAAAGGGGAACAAAAATTTATCTTGAAGAATAATTGTAGTAATCTGTATGAGAAATGGTTTCAGACTTACCAGAAAATTTTCACGTTTGACTCTTTTATGTGACTCACCTTCCATTGTTATGTGAATATGTATTCCATATGCTACTGTTATGTGAACTATTCTTACTAATTGATAGAATGATTTTAGTCAGAATACTTACAGGTACAGAAATACAATGGACTTAACAATTGCACTTTATTTTCTACATGCAAAACAAAATGGGGTAGTTTCTAATAAAAATATTCAAGCTTTTGTTTAAAAATGTTTGAGTACTTTATAAAAATTCATTTCAAATGATGTTGAAGTAATGATTCTTATACATAACAATCTGTAACAGTAGTTGCTGCACTAGGAGATTCTGTTTTCAACATTTAAAATATTTTTGCTTGGTGTTTATTTCCATTTTGTCTTTTTCCTTGTGTAAATATTTTGAGAAAGAACATATTTTCTAAAGGATATTCTTTAATTTTGAAGCAATAATATATTCATTGTAAAATATGTCACAACTAAAGAAAACCCAAGACACTTTAAATTTTATAATTTCCAAAGAAAAATCTTATAATTTATGTTATCATGAATTTACTATTGTGTTTCAAAACTAATGTTTACTAATGTTTAGTGGTATCTTAGCATTAAGATACCATGAAAATGATAATATCTGTCTAAATGTATAGTACATTTTCAATCTTCTGTTGAATCTTGTTATGCAAACACATTAATTTAAGACAACTATTATAAAGTAGGTTATAAAATAGAGTAGGGTATAAAATTTCAAAGTGAGAACAAAGTAGAGAGCTTTGCAAATCACAATGAGAAGCCAGGGTCAATTTGTCTATAGCAGAAAATAATGGAACAAGAATTCAAATTATATAAATGTCCACTCAAATATTCTTTTCATGTGGAAGCAAAATGTGTAGATTTTGAAACATATTGCAAAGAATAGCTTAAATTATATTGTATTTAGTTAGCATTTTCTTAATTTTTAAAAATAAAAAAGATATCTTTTTATCAAAAAGAAAAAAAAAGGTTAACTGTGTAGGGCTTAAGGACCACTTAGCTCAATAAATTAATTGTGTGTGCTGAAAAGAGTTGATTGTCCCTTGACATTCATTCCCCAAATTATATTTTCAAACAAATTTAAGATTTTCTCACACTTCATTATGTACTGAAAAAGATTTATGGACTATGTTGAAAAAAAAAATGTTTTTCCTATAGAGTGTCTTTAGTAAATGACATTGACCAAATGTTTGACTTAGGCTTTTCTGTGGCCTGAAGCAGCATGGCCTGAACAATTTAAATCTAGTGTACTCAGTGTGGTCCACCAGTGTAACAGTTACTAAGATTGCTTTGGGAAATGACATTACTGATTTCAGCAGTGGTCATTTGGACAAAGCCTTATTCTCATTGTGTGATTTATTATATAGAGAGCAATATTTGTTCAAAGACTGCTAGGTGCTATCCTAAATTGTAATGTGTGCTTACAGGGAGGAGACCATGTTGATTGTGACACATTTAAACAGCAAGGGTCACATTGTTGCTTCATTTAGTGAAATGTTCTATTTACTGATATCGTCATTGTTTAAAAAGAAAGAAAAAGAATGCAGACCATAAATGTTATTTTAAACTAGTAAATACACATCTCTTAATAATAACCAATATTTTAAATTGATACATTTATGTCATAAATATACTCAAAAATGCTTGGAAAAATCTGAACCTATCATATGGAAAGAATTTTATGTATTCACACATAGTTATCATAAATCTGTGTGTATAGATGGACATTAGGAATTTCTAACTTATTTCAATGTGCAACTGATTTTAAATATTTACTCATAACTTCTATGTTTTAGATTTTTTTTGTTTTTTTTCTTTTTTTTTCATTGCTTTCAGGATTTTAATGGTTTCAAATCTAACAGTTAAGTCTTTTTTTGTTGTTGTTCAAGTACAGTTATCTCCATTTTAGCATACTTTTTCATCATATTCCAAAGCAAAGAAAAAACAAACTACCACATCTATGAATCAAAAAGTTAGAATGAAGTATTTTCTTTAAAGAGTTGTGAATTATAAAATATACATATAATTATATACACATATGTATATAAGTTATAAGCTCAAACATTTTAAATAGCAACAGGTCATACAGAACCTACTTCATCTCTAGAATGCTAAGATAAATGGTCTACATATCTTTGCAATCCCTGCTTTGATACTTTTAAGTATGTTTTTTTCAGTTTAGAATGGCTGGACAGTGACTTTGTCCTGATTCTGATTAGAACCTCTTTTTTTAATCCCTCTAGCTCTACCCCGTTTGTTCCTATAACTTCTTCCATCCACACCAGGAGACACCAGATTTATCATGTTCTTGGATCAGAGCCAATGTAGAGATTATGGAGGGTATGCCACATGCATTATGCAAAAGGCATCAGGCCTACCAGATGCTCATTCTACACAGCTCTTAGCCCAGACCCACTTCGATCAGGATGCTTCCTCCTCCAGGAAGACAAAACTGGGTGACCTTCCTATGGGTTGCCATGAGAATCTGTACTTAACCCTATCTAAGCCCAGGTCACAATGAATAGTGACTGCAATCATGCTTTCTTATTGCATGCTTAATGACAGGGCCTATGTATTTTATCATCACCAGCCTAGTGATTTTCACAGAGCATGGATTGAAGCAGATCAAACAAATGTTTGCAGGTGAATTCACAAATAAAGTAAAATACACGATCACTAATCTCAAATTGCTTAGTGTCTAGAGTTGACAGACAAGAAAACCCATAACCATGATAGTGCTAATGGAAACATGCACAGGTAGGAGCACAAAGAACAGACACCTAATTCAGTCTAAGGGCATAAGAGAAGCTTCCTAGAGGAGAGACTAAATGAGCTGAATTTTTAATGATGAATAAAAGCTATTCAATCTGAGAAAATATGAAAGAACTTCAGGTACAAGGAGTAATACTTGCAAACACATGGAAGCTGAGAGACCATAGAGACTTTCAAGTAGGCTGTTTTGTCCCACATTTCAGAGTCTGAATGTAGCCCTTTAATGGGGAGATATGTTTATTTTAGTAGCATGTCATTATCAGATATTATGTTAATGAATTTTAATTAAGTGTACTTAGCAAGGCAGAACTCTAGGTTGGAGGAAGGATGAGAGGAAGATGGGGAATCACAGGTGCCTTAGGCAAAGTGGGAAATAATCACTGTCTTATAGTAAATGGTGTCATCAGGAATTGATGATATTAAAATGGAATCAAATGGTGGCATGGAGAATTAAGGTATTAAAATGAAATAATTGATATTAATCTTTTATTAGATATACAATTACTATAGATCTGAAGACTTATTCACCCCTAATATTTGTGGAGTCTGGATCAAGAGTACAAAAGGAGAGCTGGATGCTTCATATTCAAATAGTTAGAACTTTCAAATCAAGCTATGAAACTAGTAAATACTAGTTATCAAGCACTACCTTGGAAATATACCTTCACAGGGTAAAGATTTAAATTCTATGGTAGTCTTTGGAGTTCCATGCTGGAAACTGACAGACAACTCAAGGAGCTCCTATCTCACCTTTGACTCCATCCAACGTGGTAAAAGGCCTCAGTCATTCACATGTGGACATACAAGCTCTATCCAATCCTCTTTCCCAAAAAGAGGCCCTTGGGGTCATCCCTCGGGCCTCCAAAGTCTACCCTCTGGGAAAGAGGGTTTCATAAGCCCTGAAGACAGACTAAGGGACAAATGGGTGGAAGTTTTGGGATTCCAGGTACTAAGCACAGAATCTACAAGAGAGCTGCAGTCTTGTAGATTCTTGTAGATTTGGGGGGGGGGTCACACCCCTTGACCCTACAGGCCTGTTGTCTTGGCCCTGTGTACCACATGTCCTATGGTACGGTCTTGGAATTCATCCACATGTAGAGTTCTTAACAGTAATACACAGATTTCAGAGACCATATTTCCCCTTCTTTCTGTTCATTGTCCTATTCTCTGTCCTATTACATGCTGGAGGTGAGGTGAAGTGATCCTTTTGAATGTGTATTCTCCACTAATGCTTTCTACAAAATTCCTTCAACAAAATATGGTGTTTCAATTGCCTGGCACTGCTGGAGTAAGGGTGAAAAACTCGCCTGTTTGAATCAGGTAAATATGCTCTTGCAGTCTGCTCTTGTCCTTTGAATTCTTTTCTGAGATTCGTTAGTAAATGCCACAGCTGCATACACTAGAGCTAAAAGCCCTGAGCTTTTCCGCTGTGCTTTTCCTGTTTAACTATCTCATGGACAATTACATATATGTTACATAGGTCCAAAGATTTCTGTTTTTATTCTTTTCTTTACAATTAATTATCTGGGTGACTTTGGATAATTTAATTAATCATGCTATTTTTACCTTGCTCTCTTACTATCTGCTTCAGCCATTTCAAAGAGGTACTATACAAGGATAAATTTAGGCATAACACCTTAATTTTAGAAGTTTTATGATGGATGTACAAAAACTGTGATAATTATACATAATGCAAAAAAACTAAAGAGAAGTTATTTTTCTATAGTGTAAAGAATGTTCATTTGCTAGTCTTTACTACATCCTTTTGCCATACACTATGGAATTAAAATTAGAGTGTCTGGAATAGATTGATATCTTACTTTAAATCATATAATCTGTTCTTTTACTAAATTAAACTGATATAAAAATATTCTGGTTTCACATTAATTTCTCTTTTATTTAAACAGATACAAAAGCAAAATTTTACAGAAATAATTTCAAAAGATGTATAATTATGTACAATTAATTAAAAATTCTAGAATAAAAGTACTTTACAATTTTCAGAAATTGTAAAACCAAAATTGATGTTTCGTAGTTTATGTTAGTTTTAATAACATATTCTAGGGAATTTTATACAGTATTATAGCAACTATTTCATTCAACATTGATTCAAATTATCCAAAAACTGAGTATGAGCAATTATAGTTGACCCTAATTGCTCTAATCTATTTAAAGATACAAAAGCACTATAGATGCATTTAATTTATAGTATTACTTAAATTTAATTTATGCAGTCTCTCATCCCTTTCCTAAAATATATTCTTTACAGTTACTAAAATTATTGCTATTGGAGATTCCATGTTTAGTTTGAAATTAAAGAGAAGAGTCATAAAATGGAGTTAGGTCAACTTGTTTGATATGGATGGGGCCAGTGAAGCAACATGTCCAAATACAATTCTGAAACATTTCAAGAATCAAAAGCATACTTTGTCAAGGAACAAAAAAACAACTTGCCTGGCTAGCACTTGCACTATCATGATAGTACTTGCACTCTTACTATCTAATGACTAAACACAAAACAAAAGAAAGTAAGTCGAACAAACAAGCAAAAACTCAGAGAAACAAAAAGATATTTTATGGGGTTTAACTTTAACACACTGACTCAGATATAATATATAACTGGATGAAAGAATAATATAATAAAAAAAGCCGTGGTTTTCACTTCTAGTTAATCTGCTCTCTCATTTCATCCACACTTGCCTCTGATGGAGTAAAAAAAGTAAGAAAACTTGTTCTTTCTACTTTTCATGATTTCTTTCAACTAACCTTTTTAAAATTCGTTCTTGTGTGGCATGTTGGTATAGTGAGAAGGTTGTGCAGAATCATGTAGCTGGAGTGGTATCTGGTTACATGTTTTCACCTGCTATTTCCCCCATAGTCAGTGGTGATGAAACTTCATCTCACCTTACTCTGAGCATTGGTCTCTGTCCTGTAAGCAGCTACCAGGAAGGGCCTGTAGCTTGTGTAATTGATTATTCTCCTAGAAGGAGAAACACACTATGATTACTCACTGGGAGCTTGGCCATTACCCTCTGCTGACTCTACTTATTAAACAAGCACCCATATAGTGCTAACCATGTGTCCGATACTATTCTGTGTTATAATTACACTTAGCTTAATAACTGCCCTGAAAGGAAGGCGCTATGAATAATTTCATACATATGATGGAATGGAGGTCCAGTGAAATTAAATAATTTGCCCCGAATCACAGAGCTAGTCAATCAACAGTTCCTCTTGAGTCCTTGCAGTAAACATATCACTGTGATGCCTCTAGGCCCTTTTTATAACCCTCTAATGCTGCTAAAATGAGAGATTCCACCGCTTCTCTGTCCAGGGCTCAGATTTGCCCAGATAGGTGCATCTGTTATAGGGACACCTCTCCTTAGCTTTCAGCTGAGGCAGGACACCCTAGGCAGGACCAGTTGCTCAACCCTGGCTACTAAAAGTCACACAAGAATTTGAGTGTTTATTCAATGCCACGTGCAATCTATTTGGAAATAGGACCCTTGTCTCAGATTTTCTTCCTGTCTAAAAATGTCCTATCACTTCTGCTTTAATGCAGCTAATTCATGAGTACCAAAGAGTAGTGAGAGAAAAGTCTCTATCTACTTTAGGTTTCCTGTTCAATTTATATGGAGTGGTGGTGGGGAGTTGGCTGATACTACAATCCTCAGGGATTCACCTCATAGAATCTCCTCCAATTCTGTCATTTAGCTTACTTTTCAGTAACTCTAAGGAATCTAGACGCCTTCCTGTGGGGAATAAAACGTTCCTCATATTCATAGTTTTCAAATAATGACTTACAGTAAGTTTTGTTTTTAAAGATTTTGAAATTTAAAAATGTGTCTCTATGGATAGCCTATTTTGGGAACCTATTATTTTTTAATGGACTCAGAAAAATTGATTAAAATTCAGAGATGACCAATTCTTGCCTATATTTCTAGCGAGCTCTTTACAATGACATTTTCCCCTCTCAGTTGGGGAAAGGTAAGTTTGTGAGGGTAAAAAATATATTGGCTGTATAGTCAATATATATTTATAGCACTATTGTACACTAGGCATCTCTTTTTAAAGGTATTTTAATATTATTTTTCACAAAAGCATTTCCTTATTGTTGACCAGGTTTGGTACTAAATGAATAGTACTAATCCTTTGGTCTATGATTCATATTTGATGGACACAGGTATTGGAAGTCTTCCTATAATCACCCATGGCCACCTCCTTTGCTCAGAGCATCTGGCTCACAGGTATCGGACACTGGTAATTTGTGGGCCTACATGGTACAAAGCAATTTCACACTGTGGAGGATTTGGCCCATTGTGACAAATAATGAGATGAGGGCAAATGACTGCATCCTTAAAGAAAAGGTATACGGATCAGGGATTAAAGTTTGTTTTTTCCACAATCAGGAAGCTATACTTTTGGATTAGGCATTCTAAGCTTTGCCAATATATACTTTAGAAAACTAATTGATATGGGTAAGAAAGAATGCAGAAATCATGGTTTTATATTGTCAGAATGACTCTGGTAAGTGACAGCAGAGCTAATAACAGCAGAAAATTTGATGGCAGTTCTCCAAAGATCTTGTTCCTGTTTAGAGCTCTCAGAAGGTTCCAAATGGTATGAATGCTTTATTAACATTTAGGCCTCACGAGGTGGCTTCTTTCCGTGGATAAAAAACAAAAGCCCTCAGGATTCCAGTTCCACTCACATCTGCAGCTTCTGCTTTTGTCTAAATTTGATATTTTTGACAATACACCCTTCAGCGAAAAGCTTCAACAGCTTGTGTAATTATTAACATGAGTGCTGCAAACCTTTTGTACTGTACTTAAGAGTTGCCAACCTTCACTGTCAAGAAAATCACGGAAAATTAAATTAGGACAATAGATGAAATAATGGATGTGAGGGAGTGAAATCCCTAAGTGCTTTGGTCATGCTGCTAATGAAGAAAGACTTCTCGCCCTTTTTTTCCTCAGTTGTGAATGTCAGATCTCAGCCATAAAAGTGTACTTTATAGGCTGTTTTCTTTTTTATATAAGCTGCTAATGATTTCTTGAGTGGCTCCTTCAAAATGGTCTCTTAATACAGTGTTTCAAAACCACTGTTGCATTAACAGAACTGCTTTAAATAAGCCAACTTTCAGATTTCAAAAAAAAAAATAGACAAAGAGAAATACAGAGAGAGAAAGATAAAAATGAAAAGGAAGCTATCAGATCTGGCCTATCTTTTGAATATGTGTCTAAAAGCATTTTTATATGGCCCTCTATTAAAAATTACACAAAGTGAGCAACCTAAGTATGGTCCTACAAGAACCTATTTAGCATGCGGTAATATATTACTGAACCAGTCAGAAATAAAAACAGCTCCTACGGAAACATTGAAAGAAATACTTCACATAATATTAAACATGAGGATCAGGGATTACTATATCTCTTCCAGAGCCTGCTTCATTTAATTTCTCATTTTATGTGAGCCTTTATATCAATTTTATCAATTTCTAATTAATTGTGAAACAGTATAAACAGAAGAGGAATTTTATCATTTTCTAATTAAATGTGAACCATCAATGAAAGACAAATGAATTCAGTTGGTTGTCACTATTAATTTAAAAATGCTAGATGTAATTGGAGCGTTCAAACAAAAGAATATAGAGAAATGGTTGAGGTTAGGGATAGTATTCTTGCTTGAGAAAAATAGAACCATCCTGCTCACCACCAGCATGAACTGAGTTAACATAACATCCTACTAAGTGTCCTTGACACCACTTTCAGAAGTGGCTTGAACGGACAATCTTGGCACTCAACAATGTGCTTCCTTTTGTGTGTGCCGCAGGGACAGGGAAGAGCATTACAGATGGTAGCAGAGCGGATCATGTTGCTCAGCCAAACACGTGCATAGTCTAGGAAAATAGTTCTCAAGTACCTCAGAGCAAAGGCTTTCTAATAGCAACTATTTTTGTAACACTTCATTCATTGCACACATAATTAAAAAACACAATCTACCAACTTGACTGTAAAGAACAAAAAACAGATCATATAATTTGTAACAGAATAATGTGAATTATAAATCATTAAGTGTGACCACACTAGAAGACCTAATAAATGATGTCTACATACACACATGAGCTCATGCACACTCTCACACTCTCACACTCACACACACATTCACAGTCATTAGCAAGCACTGCCCAGCTACAAATGCATAATGGTCCAAGAATGTTGTACTTTGAACTCAAGTAGCATAATTATTGTTGACATCAAAGTTACAGTTTCTTAAAATGAACATTAATTCTTGGGAGTGCTAAAAAAAAACCCCAAAATATGTTAATTTTTTCAACTTATATCATAATATCTTACCCTAAAAGTTATACCACATATTTAAAACTCTGAAAAATATACTTTAACTACAAAACATATTATCAAATGGTATTTAAATAGGCTTTTTCACATAATTGACTAACTGGGAGTAAATTTTAAATTTTGTGAAATTCTGAGTAATTCTTATTATGAAGGATTGTCCCAGCCATTTCAGAATGTCTCAACAGGCCTGGCCTGGGCCATTGTGGCAAGCAGTATAGTCCTTATAAATTTGCAAAACTCTTCAGGGTGTAGCACCTTCCTTGTTGACAAGCAATACTTCAGAAAAATTTGAAAAATACTATCATTTGGGTTTCAGTTCTAAATTTCAAACCATGTGAAATATATAGTGAGTACACATTCTCTGTTTGGCAGATACTCTTGGTAGAAGACAGCTGCAACGTGCACATTTATTGATCCATGAAAGGTCCACTGACTACACTTAATAAATTGTTTAGCACTTTAAAGAGTACCTAGTGTCTGACTACACGAGTTCCTCAAATTCAGTAGGAAGACCTATATCTGCTATTTAGAGCACCACACCTGGGAATTTTAGTTTTTGTTGTTATTGTGCCACATTCTTGTTGGTATAGACAATGACGATCTTCAACCTTGTTCTTTAGCTCTCCTATGTTCTTCCACTCTAACACTCGGTGAAGCCCTCTCCCACATGGAGAGAGGGGAGTTATTCCCATCTGGGAGATTCCTTTTTATTTTCCTTCTTTCCTCTACCTGATTGCTAGGAATCAGTGAAGTGAATGCTGTCTTAAATCAGATACAGGTCAGCTGTGACAAACCAGATCCACCTCTCTTTTCTTCCCAGCTTGTATTTTATACACCGAAACATAAATGGGAAGCACAGTTAAACAATATTCCCCAAGCTATAAGTGAAGTAGTGAAATAAAAACTGAAAATAGCTACAGTTGTTTCCCTGAGGCTGACCACAAAAGGTAAGTAACCATTATCTCTGACTACACCTGGCAAATTTCACTGTGAATTTCAGGGTCATGCCAAGTACACAAGTATAAGTGTAACACCACTTAGGTGATCTGAAGTAAGAGATGCTTTCCATAAAATTACTAAATAGGAGCAGTTGTGTGTTTTCTCAATGGTCCCCAGGGACCAAGGAAGGGCAGGAAATGCTGTTTCCTCTACTTCATACTGCCTGCCCAGACTTCCATCCTTTTCCAACACAGAAAAATGTCCTCCACAAGATCCAGTGCACCATTCTTTTTACATGAACATCAAAATATAGAATGTTTTTATGAACAAGCTTCATGTACCCAATGATGAGGCTTAAATGTAAAATCCTGTTTTTTTTTTTTTTTCAAGACTGACCTGCTCCCTGAGGTTACTTCTCTCTTAAAAGGATGTTAGTTGGTTTCCTGTCCTAGTTCTTTCTGCACCTTTTGATGTTTAGATAGAGTCAGCTTATTCTTCCCTTTATAAAAGTACTCATATCAATAGAAAAACTAATAAATTATAAATCAGTCTGACACAAGGGGTAATGAAATCTTGAATTCCAACCCATTACCACTTCAAAGTCAAGTTCATTCAAATTTTAGATCACCCTGTGTTTCACAGTGTCCAAGACATTCCTTTCTTGTTATGTTCTATGTTATTTAATAAAAATTCAAATCCATCTTCTCTCAGCACTGGCTCAAGCACTCCACAGTTATACTGGTTACTGCTACCCAGCAAGAGCCGTGCCATTTGTCCTATCACCTGAAAATGGGTTGAAGAGTTTGTTATCAGATTTAAAACTACTTAGGCCAGTTTATCACCTCCACTCTTTTTCTCAGTGGTCTGCCTTCCATTTCTATAGCTGCTTAACTACCTATGAAACCCATCAGCCATCTTCTCAGAGTACTTGCAGTGGAAGTCACCTGTAGAACTCAAATTATAATGCCAGATTTCTGGTTAAGACCCATACTTCTACAAGTCAGGTAATTTGTATTCCATGGTATAGAGGAAGTTTGACTTCATTTTACGGCACCATTTGGTTTAGGCACAATCAGAATGATATCAGTAGTTCAATATGACCAGAGCAGAGTGCCCCTTTCCTCTTTAACACAAGAAACATGCCCATGCCTAGGAGAAGGTAAGAAAACAATACAGGCAAGTTCCTAAGTCCTTCACCAAGCAACAACATCAGGTTTGGAAGGATGTGCAAATATCCTTTACATAACAGTAATACCTTGTATTCAACCCTTTAGAGCTCTCACATAATAAAAAGAATTGGAGGTATAAAACTCAATTCTCGCAGAGTTTTTCATCTGTCAGCATTTTGGAACCTTAGGCAGTCTACATAATCACACTACTCCAATGCAAGTAAGGTCTCTCCTACTTAAGTCAATTCAATATCTTGATTTCCTTCTACTTATTCAGTTTCTTTTCCACTTCTTGCCATGATTTAGCAACTCTGAAATATCTGAGATGTTACTCTACTTGCCTGCTCACAAATTAATGTGCTACAGTTTGAAAATGCTAAAAGAAGATACTGAACTCCTGGGTCAGAGACAAGGGACCTCCTTACTCATGACACAACCAGCCTCATGCTGTGTTTGTTTCCTGCAACCCCAATTCTCAAGGCCCAATGCAGAAGGATCCAGTGAATGCTATAAACACAGCAGGTTTGTTTTATTGCTGAATAATCTCAAGCTTAGGAAACACAAATATTTTACAATATAATGGGCTGTAAGCCTGCTTGGCCTATGCCCAGAGAAAGACTTAATCTTTATTATACTGGACAGTAAACATATCTTCATTTTGTCCAGATGTAGACACTACAACCATCCTTCAAAAGGTTGGCCAGAAGAAAGGCCATTAAGACCCTACTAGTAAGACAGGCAGAAATGAGAGAGAACTATGGAAACTGTCTTCAAGTCAATGCTCCTTGGCCTAGTCTTTCAATATTTCTAACCATAGCCTTTCCCTATGTTGAAGACAGAGAACCACTTTGAATTATGTAATAGATACCATTCTGCCCAGATTCCATTCCTATTAGTATATTCCTACTTAACGTTACCCTAAAAAACTTCCTTTCTTTTTTATAACCTTAAATAATGACAAATAATATTGTACTTTTGGAAAGATTTTACATATGCCAAATAAAATAATGTGATTATATCTCAGTTCACCCTTTTAAAAATTCTCTATCACCTGTTGGGGGGGACAGTTATTCTGGTAAATTCTTCCAAATGAAACATGTTATCTTTGCTTTGACCTTACATAATATTTTCTACATATATTGCTTCTCCCTTAAATTATTTCATGTTTTATGTATTGTCTAGTTAGACATATATCATAGCATATAAGAAATACAATATACATATTTTATAAATATATATACATATATATATAGAGAGAGAGAGGGAGAAAGAGAGAGTGAGAGAGAGAATCTATATTCTATGTCCTCTCTAATCAGTTAAAAGTATCTAGAAAACAGACCCTGGCTGGTGTGGCTCAGTGGATTGAGGGCTGGCCTGTGAACCAAAGGGTTGCCTGTTTGATTCTCAGTCAGGGCACATGTCTGGGTTGTGGGCCAGGCCCCCAGTAGGGAGTGCATGAGAGGTAGGGAGGTATCAACACATTGATGTTTCTCTCCCTCTCTTTCTCCCTCCTTTCCCCTCTCTACAAATTAAATAAAAGCTTTTAAAAAAGTATCTAGAAAACAGATTTTATTTTATACACACGTACACACACACACACACACACACACACATTTCTGCATCAACTTCCAGGTTATAAAGACTCAATTTGAAGGGAAAACACATGACTGAATAATAAAAGAGATATAATTGACTCTAATGTTTTAGAAGGTGAGATCATGTTTGTTTTGATCACATTATAAATCTAACTTCTAAATGAAGTGCCTGAACATTGAAAAATAAATAAATTGGGTAGGATGAGCTTTAAATATGAAACTCCATCTAGCTACCCCTTTATTTTAATTCAACATGGTCTAAAATGTAATAGTTTCAGAAAATACAGAAGGAGGTTTTGAAGTTTAGCCTGATACAGAATGAAGGCAGAGAAATGTGTTATTGAGAGAGAATGAGAGAATGCATTCTAATCAAGTGATCTTTATCACCCTTCCGCAATAAAAACTAAACAAACTAGAAATGTAAGAAAACTTCCTTAGTTAAAAAAATTAAAAATAGTACCTTATCCTATAGCTAATATCATACTTAATGATGTAATATCAATGTAAGTTGAGGATGTTTTCCCTCATTAATTATATCAAAATTTCACTAACGTTATCAACCATTGAAATAGTACAAGAACCAAAATTAATTGCATAAGGATTCCAAAGGGAAAAAATAAGTGTTTATTCAAAGATGGAATGGTTATCTACATATAAAAGTCTAAGGAATTTACCAAGAAAACTAGCATAATAAGCTTATTTAGTAAGATTAGAAAAACAATATACAATGTTTGCAAACTTCTAAATACTAACATAGAAGATTTACTCAAGACCTATTGAATACCTTAACTTTACTCAAGGGAAGTTAAAGACATGGATTCATAATAGCCAACATTTTAAACAACCTAATTGTCAACAAACATGAATGAAAACAAATTGTGTTTTATTCATAACAATGGAACAACAAATGGATTAGAGACATGCACAGCAACATGGATGGATCTCAAGGATATTATGTTAAACAAAAGACAAGCATAAAAGAATACACTGTAAGTGAATCCAATGATATGAAGTCAAAGTCAGGCAAAATCAATCTGTCATAATAGAAACTCAAGAATGGTTGCCCCAGATAGTGGGATGGTGGTAGGAATTGGCAAGAAAAAGGAATGAGAGAAAGGCCTTGGGTAAAGAAAAATTTTGAGAGATGGTTTCAGAAGAGATGGTTTCAAATTTTATGAATTTGAAAATTCACAAAATTTCCAAAAACTCTCTAAACTGAACACGATATTCATGCATTTTACTAAATGTAAATTATAGCTTACTTTAAAGAGAGGATAAATTTCTGAGTTAGACTAAGTAATGCATTCAGTGCCAGAATTTGAAACTACAAATTTGTAATGCTCATTACTGTGGGATTTAAAATATGAAATGTTAACACAAATGTTAAATGGTAAAACTGTACTTCAAAAGATATGAAGTGGCTGTACATGATTACTTAATTACTTGTCAGATAAGAGGATAAATGCTGTGATTTTGAAGGAGGCAGAAGTCACTGTGGAATGAAAAAATCTGGAATAACATGGTGCTGGAATGGGACATTAAGTCAAGCTTTGAAAAGTTGAGCATGCGTTTGAGTTGTTGTCCAACTGTTTAGCTGTTGCTCCTGGTATGTGTACTTTACTTGTTATAAGCATACATTTGCCATTTCAGTTGCTCAAAAATAAACAGATTTGGTCCACCTGTGATTAAAGGAGTTTATGTCATGGAAATTCAATAAACAACAATAGATATTGTTGGGAAAGACTTGAAATAAAAACCTTAGTTCTTACTACCTAACTATCTAACATTGTAAGTCATGCCACTAAAATGGCTACTAACATCAGTTAAAGTAATCATGATTTAAGATGTAGAACAAACCTGCATGTGCCCTGAAACAACTTGACTTTCTCCATAGCTAAATAAAGACTACATAACAAGCAAACGATAGCACATATACGAGCACCTTCCATTTAAGATGCAAAACACTGTGTAAGATTTCAGTGTTTCTCTTCTCCTGCCATCCCAATGTTATTATAATATTAGATTCAACAACTAACTAAACACAACATTCACAAGCTGATGGATAATAGGTAGTAAGTGTTGAAGTCAAGCTTTGGAACAATATGTTTTACAGAGTACAGTGTCCAGTTTCCTGAAGTGACAGTTTTAAGGATCTTAATAGCTAAAAGATAGTAAATTACTGACTGCATGAGCATTTTTGGCAGAAATTTTTAGGAGCAATTTTCGAGGGAGTCATCCAGGGTGAATGTTATGGTACTTGGTGCACAACATTGAGCAACTGCTGTGTGCACAAGATGACGTGATATGGCCTTAATTACAATTGTGTGTAAGGACAAAAAGACATGCTCGAGTCACATGATGTCTGTTTTACTCTTATGACAAGAGAAAAGAGCTAACAGCCATTAATCCTTCTAATGATAAAGCTAGTATTTCCTTAAAAGTTTAACTTCCATAACTGAGTTTTTAAAATGCTTTTTCACTAACCAAACAAACCTTTGTATCATGAAATGTTGTGGGTGCGATGTGCTGCTATTGAGATGAGTCTACATCCACACATACGAATTAACTCCCTCGGTAAAGGGGCTGCGGTGCCCAAAGAGTCCTTTCACGTTATCTCTCTAGGAAGCTCTCTAAAAATGTCAGCCTCCAAGGAAAATTTGTGTAAAAGACTGTAAATTGTGGAGCATAAAGTATCCTTAGCTAGTAGGATATTTAATTCAGTGAGAAGGGACTCCATTTTTCTTTGAGTTAAAAAGGTGGTATATTAATATTTTCGCATACACTTTCTTTTTTAATATATAGTTTATCTTTTATTTAATCTTTATTGTATTTTATTCCATTACCATTCACTCTCCTTATAACCCCTACCCCAAGCAATCACCACACTGTTGTCCATGTCCATGAGTCCTTTTTCCTTTTTGCTCAATCTCTTCACTTCCTGGTCCCCACCCCCAACTAGCTGTTATCTGCTCTCCACCTATGAGTCTGTCTCTGTTTTGCTTGTTAGTTCAGTTTATTCATGAGATTCCACATATGAGTGAAATAATATGGTGTTTGTCTTCCTCTGACTGACTTATTTCACTTAGCATAATGTTCTCCAGGTCCATCCATACTGTTGCAAAGGGTAAAATTTCTTCTTTATTACAGCTGAGTAGAATTCCATTGTGCAAATGTCCTATGATTGTTTTATCCACTCATCTACTGATAGACACTTAGGCTGCTTCATATCTTAGTGATTGTAAATAACACTGCAATGAACATAGGGGTGATTATGTTCTTTTGAATTAATGTTTTGTGTTCCTTCAGATACATTCCCAGAAGTGGGATTGGTGGGTTAAAGGGCAGATCCATTTTTAATTTTGAGTTACCTCCATACAGCCTTCCACATTGGCTGCACCAGTCTGCATTCCCACCAACAGTGCAAAGGTTCCTCTTCTTCCACATCCTTGCCAGCACTTGTAGTTTTTTGATTTATTGATGATATTCATTCTGACAGGTGTAAGATGGTATCTCATTGTGGTTTTTATTTTCATTTCTCTGATAATTGCTGATATTGAGCATTTTTTCATATGTCTATTGGCCCTCTGTATGTCCTCTTTGGAGAAGAGGTCATTTGCCCATTCTCTCTCTCTTTCTCTTTCTCTCTCTCTCTCTCTCTCTCTCTCATAGTTCAAATACAGTTGTCTCCATTTCCCTTTAACACTCCTCCCCACCCCAGCCATCCCCACCTCCCACCCTAGGTCCTATCCCACTTTGCTTTTGTCCATGTGTCCTTTATACATGTTCCTTGAAGACTCTCCCCTCTGGTTACTGTCAGTTTATTCTTAATTTCAATGTCTCTGGTTATATTTTGCTTGCTTGTTTGTTTTGTTGATTAGGTTCCACATATAGCTGAGATCATTTGGTATTTGTCTTTCACCATCTGGCTTATTTCACTTAGCATAATGCTCTCCAGATCCATCCATGCTGTCAAGAAGAGTAGGAGCTCCTTCTTTCTTTCTGCTGTGTAGTATTCCATTGTGTAAATGTACCATGGTTTTTGATCCTCTCATTTACTGATGAGCATTTAGGTTGCTTCCAACACTTGTCTATTATAAATTGTGCTGCTATGAACATTGGGGTGCATAGGTTCTTTTGAATTGGTGTTTCAGGATTCTTAGGGTATAATCCCAGCACTGGAATTGCCAGGTAAAAAGGCAGATCCATTTATAATTTTTTGAGGTACTTCCACACTGATTTCCAGAGTGGCTGCACAAGTCCACATTCCCATCAACAGTGCAAAAGGACTCCCCTTTTTCCACATATGCACCAGCACTTGTTGTTTGTTGACTTATTGATGATAGCCACTCTTACAGGTGTGAGATGGTATCTTATTGTGGTTTTAATTTTCATTTCTCTGATGATTAATGACATTTAGCATATTTTCACATGTCTATTGACCTCGTCAGAGGGGTCCTCTTTAGAGAAATGTCTATTCAGTTCTTTTGCCCTTTACTTAATTGTGTTGTTTGCTTTTTGGGTGTCAGTTTTTATAAATTTTGGATATTAACCCCTTATCAGATGAATCAGTGAATGTGTTCTCCCATTCTGTGGGTTGTCTTTTTATTTTGTCAGTGATTTCCTTTGCTGTGCAAAAACTTAATTGGATGTAGTTCCATTATTTTGTTGTTGTTGTTTTGCTTCCCTTGCTGGGGAGATATATCTGATAAAAAATTTCCACAAGCAATGGGCTTTCTTTTTTACTTCCAGTTCATTTGTTACACAAAAATAACTCCCTTGCAACATTACTTTCTGTTTTTTATTTTTAAATTGTTGTTCAAGTACAGTTGTCTCCATTTTCACCCCACCATGATGCCCACCCCACCCATTTCCACCTGCCACTCTTGAACCTACCCCCTTTGGCTTTGTCCATGTGCCCTTTACACATGTTCCTTGATGACCCTTCCCCCATTACCCCTATTATCTTTCTCCTCCCTCCTCTCTGGTTATTGTCAGTTTTTTCTTTATTTCAATGTCTCTGATTGTATTTTGCTTGCTTGTTTGTTTTGTTGATTAGGTTCCACTTACAGGTGAGATCAAAAGGTATTTGTCTTTCACCACCTGGCTTATTTCATTTAGCATAATACTTTCCAGTTCTATTTTTAGTTTTCTGAGAAAATTCCCTACTGTTTTCTACAGTGGCTGCACCAGCCTGCATTCCCACCAACAGGGCAGCAAGACAACATTACTTTCTAAGGAACCTGAAATATTTTGAGAAATGTAGGAATTTGGTAATCTTCAGGAGGAAGTAATATGGACAGTTAAGAATTGGGGATCTGGATTCATATATCTGACATTAAATTCTAGGTCTCCCAAATGCTATGTCTGTGCATTTGAGTAGGGTTATTTAACTTTTTCATTCTTCCATTTTCTTATAGGTAAAATTATAATACTATTAGCATATATGTCATAAACTATCAAACAGATTGAATATATTAGAACACATAAAGCACTTTCAAACAAAACTGTCGCATAAGAAGGAGTAAATAAACATTCATTTTTATTGACTAATTGTGACTATTTTATTACATGTCATGTATCAGGCAGATTGTTATTAAATCAAACTTTAACAAATAATGTAGATAATAGTATGCAATTCTATTGTATCGATATTATAAATTGGTGTAACCATTATGATAGTTTTAAAATTGCAAAGTTTAAACTATGATACCATTTTTAACTAGCCCTAAAATTCTGAAAGTAGTTTTGAAACTGAGTTAAAAATTAAGACAGAGAGAATGGTGTAAGGGAGGGAGATCGGAGGGAAGGGGAGGTACTAGTAAAAGAAATGTCCAGGAAACTCCTTTGTTAGTATAAGTTTGTGTGCGTTCCTCCTAAAATTACCAGAGCCTACTAGACAGAAAATGTAAGAGATATCTAAAGGATTTCAAGATCTGAGGATGTGGCTATCAGCCTAAGACAGCTGGGCAGGAAGAAAACAAAGACTTACCTTCAGAAAGTAACTACTCTTCCAACAATGGCAAGGTAAAACATGTAACTCTGTCTCATATGTGTGAGCCAAACATGGAAAGCAATCTACACTCATTTTTAAAAGGATTTGATCCAAGGGAATTTTTTCAGAAAATATGAGGATAACCATTGAGAATCAAGAAGCTAAAGAAGAGCTGCTAAAAGAGAGAAATCTCCTGTGCCATTGGGGCTATCATCAGAGAGATCTGAAAGAGACTTCTGAAGATTTGCAACATCACCCAAGACCACAGAGTGAGTTTCAAATATCTGCCATTTGCAAAGAGGTAAAGCCATCTTAAGAGAGTTTCAGTTGGGTGAGAACATCCCCTTTCCTCTCTCCAGGTACCCCAAGCCTAGAAGGACTAGTCATTGCACTGAGTGAATGGGTGAATATGGAACTAAGAAGGCCAAATTCATCTCATAAAGTCAGCTAGCCACCAGCAACCAAGATCTAGATGAAAAGAGGGTACTGGGAGAGACTTGCTCTTGAATAAAGATTGAAGTGTTAAATGCATTGGAAACAACATTTTACTTTTGGAATCAAGACTTTATTTTGTGAGTAAAATTACCCTTGATCCTATATTACCGAAGAGTGACAGAAAAATAATGAGGGTTGCCAGGGTTGTCATTAGTGACTAAAGAAAAATGTTTCACCAACTGAGGGGCAGTGGAGAGAAAATTATAGTTGCATTTTGATTACACCACACTACATGCTCTTAGTTCAAATCTACAAGTTTCACTAATGTTAATAATATTGTTCGTCATAGACAAATATTCGTTGGCTCTCCCTTTTCCTCTCCTCCCTCCACATGACCCTGATTATGTGTGTGTGTGTATGTGTGAGTGTGTGTATGTGAGAGAGAGAGAGACAGATTTCCCCCATTCCCATGCTTATCAATGTTATTACTGTGAAAATTATTCACCTTCAAGAATGTGCCATGATTGGCTTAAGCCAATGAAACGATCACATCTCTCTGGTCATTGAGAAACAAAAGGTTTATGATTAGACTTTTTAGGAAATGCATCTATTTCACAGGTGTTACAATTAGAGACCTACCACTTTCCTCCAAGTAAACGATGAAATGGGAGAAAGTGGAGTATGAAACTGCTGTAGTCACTTAGCTAACACACTGGAGAGTCCTTCTCTGGGTAACATGGGATATAAGGTAAAGCTACCAAAGAAGGTAGTCATTGCTTGTTCTCCTATAGAGAGGTTAAGTGAGGCTAGATGATTAAAGCAGTACATTTTATTGCTTGTTTAATCCAATTTTAGTTATTCTGGTGTCATTTGAAACACAAATTTCTCTGATAAAGAATTTAAGATTTTTTGATGCCTCAATATAAGCCTAATAATTTTTAACAAATATATTTGTAAAGATCTTTCATTTCCAGACAAATTAATGCTGTTAAAATAACAGCTTAGTTTCCCAAAGTTTCTACATTTAGATGCATATGTCTTGAATTATCTACTTTGATGCAAAAAAAAAAAAATCCTGTACATAAGAGTAATCCCTTTTATATAAATTTTTAAGAATTATAATAAGAATATGTGATTTAGCTTCATTAATAATCTTGCTTAAAAATGAATTCTGTGAGTATATATGTGAGAAGAACATCAGTCATGTCTATGACAAATTAAAATTACAGTCATGTTAAACTAATTCAAATAAACTTACAAAGACAAACAATTTTATATACATGAAATATATCTACCAAATCATTGAGATTCGGAGGGATAACCTCCTTTAATTCTACCGTTCCCCATGCTCTGTATATTGTGCAACTGTTTGATTTGTCACCTTTGACTCTCAGCCCTTTATTTCTTCTTCATTACAAAGTAACATAATTACTAAATGTTTCTTAATTTTTGGATATATTACTTGATCTTTGAAGTTATTATTTACTGAGTCATAATACACAACAAATTAATATTAATCCTCAGAAATTATCCTGGATTTCTTTCTGTCTTTGTTTAAATACCCATTTCTGTCCTCTAGTTCCTACAGCTTTAGAAAATAAAACATTTTCCATTCTGCTTCTATAGTTTCTTTGTTTATCTCTGCTTCCTGGAACAAATACTAGGTTGCAGCTTATGGCACTTGAGGGGCAACTTATTGCAATTTTATGTCTGAATAAACAATGTATAGAGAATTTTAGTTTGTCTAAGATTAATTTTTATATAGACTTTATTTTAATGGAAGTATATGAAGAACATAGCAAGCCCCACTGATTTAATGAATGCATAAAGATACCAATATCCTTTTTCTTAGGCTACCAAGGTATAAATTGCAGTATTTGAGAAAGCATTTTCTTAGGTTATTTAAAAGAATTCTTATTTATTAGGAAAGTAAAATTCATTTGGACTGGCACACAAAAATGACCTATACATACTCATATCAATAGCCTAGAAAAATAGTATACTGAGTTATTTGCCTGTCAGGGCCCATAACCTAAGGAAAGATGAGGTGCAATAAGATCTGATTAAGAGGTAGCTCAAGAAAAGTATTTGTGAAATAGCCTCTGTATAAAACAATATAGCTACTTGAACAGAAGGTCTAAAAATATAGTTTCAATTTTCATCCCTGTATTTCAAAATTTAGACATGAATATAAATCTAACGCATAGCTAAATTAAATATCAAGATACTCTTTGTTCTCCCTCTTTACCAATTCCTGGTTTTAAAAAATAGCTCTGTTTCATAATTAAAAAATAAGCTTGTGGAAGCCTGAATTTTAGCTGATATGATATTTAGGAGGTGATAAATATTCTTGTGGATCTTGAAATCAATATGGCTTTCAGAGCAAATATTGGACTGCCTCTAACAAGAGAAAATTGGGTAGTTCCCACTTTTCCTGGAAGTTTTTGTTGTCTATTGATAGAAACAGATTCTACAGTTAATGACAAACATTCTGGTTTGGAAACTTCAAAACAAGAGTATTTCATGTGCAGTTTTTCCCAAGAGTATTTCATGTGCAACTCTCATGTGCAGTTTTTCCCAGAAAGGTACCCAGATATCAATGAACTGGTTATAACACTTTGGCTAATCAAATCCTATTTTCTATTTCTTCTATTATAATATTAAAAATAAAATACTGATAATAATAAGAAGGATAAATCATTAAAAGTAAATTAAGTTCTACATTTGTTGGGGTTTTTTGCATTACAGTTTAGCCCCCTTCCACCTTCCCACTCCCCTGCAATCATCCCGGTGTTGTCCATGTCCGTGAGTCCTTTGTACTTTTTACTCAATCTCTTCACATCTTAACCTCCCCCCTTTAGCTCAATCTTACATTTAAATATTTAAGTCTTTTTGAGTTTATTCTTGTGAATGGTTTAGGAAGGTGGTCTATTTTCTTTCTTTCTTTCTTTCTTTCTTTCTTTCTTTCTTTCTTTCTTTCTTTCTTTCTTTCTTTCTTTCATGTATCTGTCCAATTTTCCCAGCACTGTTTATTAAATAGTCTGTCTTTACACCATTGTATGTTTTTGCCTCTTGTAAAATATCAATTGCCCATAAAGATGTCGAATTATTTCTTGGCCTTAATTTGTTCTATTGATTTATATGTCTGTGTTTCTGTCTGCACTATGCTGTTTTGATTACTGTGGCCTTATGGTATAATTTGATAACAGGCAGTGTGATTCCTCCAACTTTGTTCTTATTTCTCAACATTTTTGTGGCTGTATGTGGACTTTTCTGGTTCCATATGGATTATTGGAATATTTATATGACATTGGTATCTTGATAGAGACTGCACTGAATATGTAGATTGCTTTGGGTAATATGGACATTTCAACGACATTAATTCTTCCCGTCCATAAACATGATATATGCTTCGATTTATTTGTATCTTTTTCCATTTCTTTTGTCAGTGTCTTACAACTTTCTGAGCACAGGTCTTTTACATCATTGATTAAATGCATTCTTAAGGTTTTTTTTTAGATGCAATTATGATATTTTTCTATTGGTGTATAAAAATGCAACAGATTTCTAGATATCTATTTTGTATTCTGCTACTTTCCTGAATTTATTTATTAGTTCTAGTAGTTTATAGTGGAGTCTTTAGGGTCATGTAGCTACAAATAAGAACAATTTTATTTCTTCTTTTCCTATTTGGATACCTTTTAAAAATTGTTTTATTGTAATTTTTCCATTACCGCTTATACCCCATAACCTCTTCCACCTCCACTTACTCTCCTACACCTGCAATCACCACATTATTGTCCCTGTCCATGAGTTCTTTCTTTTTTTTTCTCTTTTTTGCCTAAGCCCCACCCCTAAAGAGCCATAAGCCAGCTCTCTTTTTCTTGTCTGATAGCTGTGATTAGGACTTCCTGTATTATTTTGCATAAGGGTGGTGATAGAGAAGACTGCTAGAGAGCAGGCTGATAGCTGTCAGGGTGCACTGGTTGGGAAGCTGGGGGAATTAAACAAAAAGGGAAAAAAATGAAAGAACTCATGGACATGGACAACAGTGCAGTGATTGCCAGGGTGGGGGACGTGGAGGAGGGCATGGGGGATAAATGGTAATGGGTGGAAACTTGACTTAGGGTGGTAAACATGCACTACAGTGTTCAGATGTGTTATAGAATTGTGCACCTGAAACCTGTATAATTTTGTTAACTAGTGTTACCTCAATTAAAAAATAAGTGGCGAAAGCAAACATACCTCTCTTGTTCCTGATTTTAAAGGGAAGATGGCTAGTGTTCTCTTTGGGTTTGTCATATATAGCCTTTATTATATTGAGGTATATTAACTCTATTCCCACTTTACCAGAGTTTTTATCATAAATGGGTATTGAATGTTATCAATTTTTAAAAAAATTTGTTGATATGATTATGTGGGTTTTTTACTTCATTTTATTTATATGGTATATTATGCTTATTAATTTACAGATATTGTACCACCTTGCATCCTGGAATATATCCCACCTGATAATGGTGTATGATTTTATTTAATGTATTGCTGGATTTGATTTGCTAATATTTTGTTGAGGATTTTTGGATATATGCTCATCAGGGATACTGGACTATAATTTTCTTTCTTTGTAATGTCTTTATCTGGTTTTAGAATTAGAATAATAATAATTCTGTCCTTCTTAAATGAGCGTGGAAGGCTTCCCTCCTCTTTAATTTTTTGAAATATTTTGAGAGGGATAGGTGTTAGCTCTTCTTTGAATGTTGGGTAAATTAACCTGCAAAGTCATTGTAGTCCAGATTTTTTATTATTAGGAGTTTTCTGATTACTGCTCAAATTCACTGGTTGTAATCCATCTTTTCAGATTTCTGATTCCTTCTGATTCAGTTTTGGATGACAGTATTTTCCTAAGAATTTATCTATTTCATCCAGATTGTTCAACTTGTTGGCACATATTTGTTCATACTATTTTCTTATAATCCTTTGTATTTCTTTGGTGTCAGTTATTATTTCTCCTCTTTCATTTCTGATTTTATTTATTTGGGTCCTTTCTCCTTTTTTCTTGATAAGTCTCATTAAAAATTTGCCAATCTTGTTTATCTTTTCAAAGAACCAGCTCTTGGTTTCATTGGGTTTTGAGTTTTTGGGTTTTTTGGGTTTTTTGTTTTTGTATTTTTTGAGATTCTATTTTTTTTTTCCTTCTCCAATATTTATTATTTTCTTTCATCTACTCACTTTGGGCTTTGTTTGCTCTTCTTTATCAAGTTCCTTTAAGTGCAAAGTCAGACTGTTTATTTGTGATTTTTCTTGTTTCTTGAGATAGGCTTGTAATGCTATGAATTTTTCTTTTAAGGATGATTTTGCTGTGTTCCATAGATTTTGGGTTGTTGTATTCTAATTTTCATTTGTTTCAAAATGTCTTTGAATATTTTTCTTGATCTTACTGTTAACCTATTCCTGTTTTTAGTATCATGTTATTTGGCCTCCATGTCTTGTGTGTTTTTCATTTTTTCTGTTGTGATCAGTTTCTAGTTTTATGCCATCATGTACAAAGAAAATACTTGATATGATTTTAATCTTCTTAAATTTATTGAGACTTTTTCTGTGTCCTAACATGTGGTCTAGCCTAGAAAATGTTCCATGTACACTTGAAAAGTATGTATATTCTGCTGCTTTGGGGTGAAATTCTCTGAATATATCAGTTACAACCATTTGATTTCATCATTTGAGGTCACCATTTTCTTGTTGATTTTCTGTCTGGAAGATCTATCCATTGATGTCAATGGATTGGTAAAATCCCCTACTATAACTGTATTTCTGCCAATATATTCCTTTATGTCCATCAAAATATGCTTTACTATTCAGGTGCCCTTATGTTGGTTGTGTAGATGTTTACTAGGGTTTAATCTTCTTGTTGGATTGTTGTCTTTATCATTATGCAGTGTCCTTCTTTGTCTCTTACTATAGCCTTTGTTTTAAAGTCTATTTTGTCAGATATGAGTATTGCTACCTTAGTTTTATTTCCTTTCCATTTTCATGAAATATCTTTTTCCATCTTTTTACTTTTATTCTATGCATATCTTTCTTCCTGAAGTGGATCTGTTGTAGTCAACATATATATCTTATCTATTCAGCTATGCTATATCTTCTGATTAGAGCATTTAAACCATTTACATTTAAAGTGGTATTGATAAGTATGTATTGACTGCACTTTCATTCTTTAACTATGTCCCTTTTGCTGCTGCTGCTGCTGCTGCTTCTCCTCCTCCTCCTTTTTCTCCTCTTTCTCTTCTTAAAAAGGTCATTTCATATTTCTGGTAATACTGGTTTGTTTATAACAAACCTTTAAAGATTTTCTTGTTTGGAAAGTTTTTTGTTTCTCCTTCAATTTTAAATGATAGCCTTGCTGGATAAAGAGATGTTTTGTAAAAATTCTCCAACCAAGGAGTCAAAGCTAGTGTCCTCTGCAAGGTGCAACAGCGACTTAAAACTGCCACTAAGGAGTGGTGATTTCTTCTGGTGCTGAGCGGTATTTCTCCGACAGCAGATGCTGGCACTGAAGTGTGAAAACCCAGCCACAGCGACAAGGCCTCCAAGTTGTTAAGTTATGATACCATTAAAACCTGTGTGGTCAATTTTGTGACAGCTATCACCAATGAATTCACTCTAAATTTTTTAATGTTTGTTCACATTTGTTAAATCAGTATGTAAAGGATGAGTTTTGCCTTTTAACCAGTTTTTTTTTTTTTTTTTTTACAATGGCAACTTTTGTGTTTTTAAAATTCCAAGAAGGAAGCTTTCTGATCTAGAGCGAATACCTTCGTATTTAAGAACACTGAATTTTGATTTAAAGTATTGTGATTAAGTTGACTAGCCTTTGGCTATTAGCTCTGGGCACTATGTTGACATGCAAGAAAGAGGGAAGACTGGTTGCATTTCCTGTTGTTTAACAAACTGTACAATTAGGTCAGCAAGCCTGTGAGAGCCCTGGCTGCTATGCCTTTGGCCTCAGGCCAGAGAGCAAGATAATTATCCAGAGTATTCACATGCAAAGTTTAGAGCCACCAAATACATTGTTATATAAAGGCATGTAGGAAATCTTACAATCTATATGAAAGGCACTTACCAAAAAGGTTCTGGTCATGGAATTTAAAGTAAATATTGTATCATCAGTATTAAGAGAACTTCAATGTGTCTTTAAAAAAATAATAGCCTTGCTGGGTAAAGTAGTCTTGGTTGTAGGCCCTTGCTTTTTATCACTTTGAATATTTCTTGTTAATCCTTTCTGGTTTGTAATATTTCTATTGAGAAATCAGCTGTGAGGGTTATTGGAGCTTTCTTGTATGTAGCTAAATGTCTTTTCTTGCCACTTTTAAGATTTTCTCTTTGCCTTTAAGCTTTGGCATTTTAATTATGATGTGTTTTGGTGTAGGCCTCTTTGAGTTCATCTTGTTTGGGACTCTCTATACTTCCTGACTTGTGTGTCTTTTTCCTTTAACAGGTTAGAAAATTTTTCTTCAAATAGGTTATCTATCCTTTGCCCTCCCTCTTCTTCTTCTGGTACATCTATGATGTATATTTTGTTACATTTCATGTTGCTCAAAGTTTTATTAAACTATTCTCATTTTTAAATTGATTTTTTGTTTTCATTTTGCTGCTCTCTTTGGGTGTTTTCTGTTACTTTGTCTTCCAGATCTCTGACTTGAGCCTCACCTTTATCCAACCTCCTGTTTATTCTTTCCAGTGTATTCCTCATTTAAGGTATTCTTTTCCTCATTTCTGACTGATTATTTTTTTTTGTTTTCTGTCTTTTTTTATGCTGTTGTAGTTCTCACTATGTTCTTATTGTTCCTACTAAGTTCTTTGAACATCTTGATAACCATTTTTTAAACTCTGTATCTGATAAATTGTTTACTTTCATTTCATTTAGCTTTTTGGGGGGTGATTTTTTCCTGTTATTCATTTGGAGCGTGTTTCTTTGTCTTTCCATTTTGACTGTCTCTTTGGTTTTGTTTCTATACATTAAGTAGACCTGCTAACACTCCCAGCCTCAGAAGGGTGGTCTTATGTGGTTGATGTCCTGTGGGACCCAGTGGCACAGTCTTCTTGACCACCTGAGCTGGGTGCTCTATAAATATCTCTTGCATGTGTTTTGTGGGCCCTCTCACTGTAATTGAATCTTGATTGCTCTTGGCCTGTTTGTGCATGGGGTTGACCCTCAGGCTGGTTGACTGTGAGATCAACCCTGACCATAGTGTATGAACTGCTGTGCAGGTGATGACCACCCAAAGTGGAATTTGCCTCAATAGGGTCTGATGCCTGTTACAATCTTCCATAGGATATGTTGTTTGTAAAGTTAATTGTATCCTGTTTTAATATAGTCTGAAGCTGGTTTCTCAGTGTGTTTATTCTGGGGCTTCCTGGGAGGGCCTCTGATGCAGAACAATGTCAGATACTGCCTGTGAGTGACCCTGGATGACCTGTTTGTAGCTACACAATGATCCGGATTGTGGCTGCCTCTTCTGAGCCTAAGTGTCCACTGGAAGGATCAAGCTGCTCACCAACACTGGCTTTTAATGGCACCGGGCCCAGGGGAAGGTCAGCAAAAGTTCCAATGCACCTTGGGATCCACCTTGCCAGTGTCTGCCTGCCAACTGCTTATGTGGATCATCACTGAAAGAGCCTCTGGATACTTAAGTTGAATGAAGTAGGTTCTCAGTGAGTCACCAGGTAGAGGCAATTTGTCTTTACCAAATTTATACAGTGCTAGGTCTGAGACCACTCAATAAATGTCCCAGTGTATACCAAGCTTAGCTGCCACCTGTTTGGTGCTCACAACACCTTTGTGGTGGGGTGGGGTCTTAGGGAGTCATCTAGGTGAGGCCAGCAATATTTATCAGGCCCAAACAGGCCAACATTTGGCCATGTACAAAGAGATCCCTGCACCAGTGAGGCAAGTGAGAAAAAAAAATGTCTCCCATCCAAGAGCCACACAGTTCAGTCTGTCGCAGATTCTGCCCAGAGCTGGACCAGCAGGGTGGGGCTTCTGAGAGTCAAGAGGATAGGGCTTTTGGATGTCTTATGAAAGGGTGGTGCTGGTCTGGCTTGCTAGAAGGTGGAGTGGGTGGCCCTCATCCCAGAGCTCACAACTCAGTTTGTTCCTGATTCTGCCCAGACCTCTGCAGGGTGGAGCCATGAGGAGTCAGGATAGTTGGGTTGCCAGAGGCCTGGGGCATCAGGCTAGTGGGTCTTCTGTGAAGGGGAAGCACCAGTCATGTTTATGGAAAAGTGGGGGTGAATGGCCCCTACCCCAAAGCCATACAACTCAGTCGCTGAGACTCACTGAGACTGACTAGGTCTCTACAACCCAGACCAGGTAGCTGACTCTTCAACAGGACATGAGTCTCCTCATGATGGGGCTTCCTGGAGACCAGGGGTGGGGGGTTTTGCATTCCCCCAGACTGATGCCGTATAAAGTGGGATGCTCCACTGAAGAAAGGTGATACCTGTAGGGTGAGAGAAGAATTCAGCTCAGGGATCCTGCAGTTGTCCCTTCAGTTCTCTTCTGCAGAGCTACAGACCTCAACCTCTCCTCATGAGACTTCTAGTCTGGTCCAATCTCCCTCTGCTAAAGCCCAGAGTGAGTGGCTATGAATGAGATTTTGTGCACTGGCCCATTGAGAAGGAACTTGAAACTCTACCAGTCTCCTGTCTCTCCCTGGTGGACAGAATCCCCACTAATTTTCACAGCCACCTATCATATGGGTGCCTCTTCCAAGCTCTAATGCTCTCAGCTGGAAAGTCCAGCTCGAGACTGAAACTCCAACTCCTTAGAGGAAACTTTGCAGCTGAGATATCTCTCTGGAATCTCAGCTGCGGCCCCAAGAAAGCAGGACCAGATCTTTTCACATCTTCACCCTTCTTACCAGTCTTTCTGTAGCTTCTTCTGTAAATCCTTAGTTTTAAGAGTTTTCAGCTAGTCTTCAGTTGGTTTTTCAGGTTGAATGTTCAACCTATATTTTATTTGTAATTCCAGTTTTGTCCTGGAGGAGGTAGGTATAACATCCACCTACTTTGCCACCATCTTGAACACAAAACTCAACATGAAAAGTAATGAGCTATGTAAGAAAATGTTCATTGCTATTATATTCATATCATTAAAAACATAAAAGACAAAAATATTCTTTTGGGAATAAAAATCTTTCATTCCATTTATATACACTTAATTCAGTCTAGCTGTTCATTTAGAAAACAATGATGGCATTAGTGATCAAATAATGGATTTTGCCACATATTCATATTTAATGAGGTTTGTCACAATGTATTTTATAATATTATGCTTAAAATGTTAAAATTCCTGATTAAAATTGTATTGAGTATAATTTTAAATAAAAACAAAGAGACAACAACAAAATAAAAAATAGTAACTATTAAATGTGGGTGACAGAATTATCAAATATTTATTTCCTAAATGGTTATAAATGTTTAATATAAGGAACATGAGACTGTTACTTTAGTATTCAAAAGACAAATAATTACACAAACCTACAAGGGACCTATTTAATAAATTAATTACTCTCTTACAAACTTCAAAACTCAAAAGCTTAGAGCTGAAAGAGATATCTTCTCATTTTAATCCAAGTAATTATTTAATAAAGTTCTGATTCTGATTCTATCTAAAGAGCAAGTATTGTGCTACACTATTTCTGTTACATCATTTGTAACAGAAGCTTCTCAAGGTGCAGATGATGAGTTAAGACTTCACTTTAGTCAAAAATGTTCATAAATGAATTGACAAACATGTTAGAATTGTTATACTATAAAGTAATTTGGAATTCAGAATAATTATTACATATCACAGATTGAATGTGAAGGGTTGTGATTTTGTAATAAAACCTAGTTAGATGTGACTTGTACTTTTATAATCTTAGTTGAACATTTTAACAAGAGAAATGCATAAATTATATATCCAAAAATAGTATTGACATTTACATTTGAAAACAGAATGACCATTTCTGCACTGGTCCTACCTGAGTGGAGGTTTATTATGTGAGGTTGGCTGGCTTGTGAATACAGAAAGAATGAAAAATTCTACTCCTTGGGTACTAGATTAGAATATTTAATATTCTTTTTTAATGCCTTTATAATATTTAAAGGCATTATTTAACATTTCCTACTCTTTGAAGTAGGGTATTTCCTTTTATTTTGAGATTTAGTTTTTGACCAAGGCATCAGTATTTAAATGAGACAATAAGCTACCCAAAATTAAACTAATAAATATTTAGTTATAGAACTACCTCTCATTTTTAAACTATTATTTATTCCTTCCACCTCTGGTAATTTGTTAGTGAAGTATGAGAAATAGCTAGCTATAGAAAAATGAAGCAATCCTCTTTCTTGTACAATTGGAGCAATTAAATTTTAGTTTGGTAATTAATTAAGTGTTTGCATAAAGAACAAATGATGCTTGTATAATTGTATGTGAAATATATATCTTTAGCATTTTTTCTTGATTATATTTTTTCCATTACCATTTAGTCTCCTTACACCCCACTTCCCCTAGCAATTATCACACTGTCATCCATGTCCATGAGTCCTTTTTCTTTTTGCTTAATCCCTCCACCCCCTAACCATGCCCTACTAGCTGTCATCTGCTCTCCATCTATGAGTCTGTCTCCATTTTCCTTGTTCAGTTTGTTCATTAGATTCCACATATGACTAAAATCATATGGTATTTTTCTTTCTGACTGGCTTATTTCACTCAACACAATGCTTTCCATCTCCATCAATACTGTCACAAAGAGTAAAATTTTCTATTTTTTATCATTGAGTAGTAGTATTCCATTGTGTAAACATCCTACAGTTATTTTATCCACTCATCTACTGATGACACTTTGGCTATTTCATATCTTGGCAATTGTAAATCACTCTGCAATGAACACAAGGGTGCTTAATGTTCTTTCAAATTAGTGTTTTGGATTCCTTCAGATACATTCCCAGAACTAGGATCCCTGGGTCAAAAGGCAGATCCATTTTTAATTTTTTGAAATATCACCATACTGCTTTCCACAGTAGCTGTACCAGTCTGCATTCCCACCAACAGTGAAAAAGTGTTCCCCTTTCTCCACATCCTCACTAGCACTTGTTGTCTGTTAATTTATTGATGGTAGTCATTCTGCCAAGTGGAAGATGATATCTCATCGTGGTTTTAATTTGCATTTCTCTGATAATTAGCAATTATCATATGTTTTCATATGTCTATTGGCCATCTGTATGTCCTTTTTGGAAAAGTGTCTATTTAGATCCTTTGCCCATTTTTTAAACTGGTTTGTTTGTTTTTTGGTGTTGAATTTTGTAAGTTCTTTATAAATTTTGGATATTAACTCCATATCAAATGCATCAGTGAATATGTTCTCCCATTCTGCGAGTTGCCTTCTTATTTTGTTGATGATTTCCAGTGCTGTGCAAAAAATATTTAGTTTAAGGTAGTTCCATTTGCTTTTTTTTCTTTTTCTTTCTTTTCCTTGTGTAGGGAGATATATCTGATAAAATATTGCTACAAGCAATGTCTGAGATTTTGCTACTTTATGTTTTCTTATATAATTTTTATGATTTGTCTAACATTAAAATTTTTGATTCACTTTGAATTTTTGTGTGTGATGTAAGAAGGTTGGCTGGTTTCATTTTTCTGCACATAGCTGTTCAATAGTCCCAACACCATTTATTGAATAAAGTATCTTTAGCCTACTGTATGTGCTTGCTTCTTCTTTTGAATATTAATTGACTATAAAGGTATCAGTTTATTTCTGGGCTCTCTATTCTCTTCCATTGATCTATAGGTCTGTTTTTATGACAGTACTATGCTCCTTTGATTACTATGATCTTATAGTATAGTTTGATATTAGGTAGACTGGTTCCTCCAACTTTGTTCTTCTTTTTGAGGATTACTGTTGCTATGCAAAGCTTTTAATGGTTCCATGTAAATTTTTGAAATATTTGTTTGAGTTCTGTGAGATACATACATCATTGGAATCTTTTTAAAAATATTTTATTTTATTTATTTTTAGAGTGAGAGGAAGGAAGCGAAAAGAGAGGGAGAGAAACATCAATGTGTGGTGGTCTCTTGTGTACCCCTGCCAGGGACCTGGCCCACAACCCAAGCACATGCCCCAACCAGGAATTGAACCGTTGACCTTTTGGTTCACAGGTTGGCACTCACTGCACTGAGCCACAGCAGCCAGGGCTACATCATTGGAATTTTAATATTAATTGTACTGAATCTATAGATTGCTTTAGGTAGTATAGACATGTTAATGCTTTCTATCCATGAACACAGTAAGTGCTTCCACTTACTGGTATCTTCTTCTATTTCTTTTTTCAGTGTCTTCTAATATATTCCTAGTGTACTAGTTCTTCCCTCCTTAAGGAAGATAGTCCCTATCTAGTAGACTAGTATAGTCCACTCTTCCCTTCCTGTGCCAGAGCCCAGTGTAAGTATCTGCAAACCAAATTTTGTGCTTTGGCTCTTTAAGAGGCTTTCTGTAACTCCAGTCATCTCTATGGCAGACAGAAATCCTGCTGCTTTTCACAGCTGGATATAATCTGTGTTCCTTTCCAGCTCTGGTGCTGTAGGCTGGGGTTTATACCCCACCTTCTCATGGGCAACTCCCTGGCTATTGAAATATCCCTCCAAACTTCAGCTACCAGGTATAGGAACCCAGCCACCCCTCTCTCACCTCCTCTGAATGCCTTACCAATCTCACTGTGGTGAAGTGCTTTCTTCTGTCTGTCCATGGTTATAAGGCTTCTCTCCAGCTAGTGTTCAGTTGGTTATTAAGGACGCTTTCTCTACAATTTTGTTGTAATTCCAGATTGTTCCTGGGAGGTGGTTAGTATAGCTTCCACTTACTCGTCCGCCATCTTGAATATCTGTCTTATGAAATAAATTTTTAGAATACATGGGCATAGCCCTTTATAAACTAAATGGGCTTTTTAAAAAAATATTTATTTTTATTGTATTTTCCATTACCATTTAGTCCCCTTGTTCCTCCACCCCCAAAACTTATTTAAGTTCCATAAAGAACTATGACTTAATTTGTGACAAGGTATAAAATGTGGTCAAATGACTACTTTTAAGGAATTGAGTGTGTACATATTACAACAAAATTAAATTATTAATGATAAAGTTTACAGTTAAGAACAAAAAAATAGTATAGGCAGAGTGAAGTAGGGAAGGAGATTTTGATCTTAAAACTAAAGGCCAAACTTTATTTTCACAGGCCACATTGGATTTTATTTCTGTGTGCATAATTTAATTGCAGCAGTAAATAAATACAGATGTGGGGTGGAATGCAAAAGCAAAAGGAACCAAGGACTGTAGAGTTTGAGTTTTATAGGTCACTATTTCACAACCCTCTAAAAACAACAGCTCTTGAATCTATTTCAACAGCTCCTGCAAGTGTTTCAGGCCTAGATTTGGGATGCCTTGGAAAACATGGTCAAAAATAAAATAGTTTGTATTGACTTTAATTTAAGTGTAAATCACTCTTTCTCAAGAAAAGAAGGAAAAACATTATAAAATGGCATATCCAAAGATAGATTTAAAATGCTGTAAAGTTTTGGATCACCGGTACAGATTAAAAAAAGAAAAGCATGAGAGAATAGTCATTCAATGAGCACCTACTGTGTGCCAAGCACTATGCAGTGCTTGGAGTACAGTGTGGTATTAACCCCTTATAACAGTTTGTGAGGTTGGTGTGATTGAAAGCACTGTACAGAAGACATTGAACTGTAAAGATTAAATGACTTTCCAAACTGACCCAAAGAAGGAGAACTGGAATCTCTGTCTGAGTCTGTTTGAAGGAGTTTGTTAGTTACTCTCTACTCCTTGTTGCAAATATTTCATTTACACATTGCCTTTGCTTGTTTATATTTCAATGTAACTCTCTACATGTAAAAAGACTAACCATGATATTGATATCATTGATCTGTACTGATTCATAGTATAACCTGTAATTTTTATGACAAATCTTATTTGGGATTTCTATTTAAAATTCCAAGAATCTTTTTTATATTATTATTACAATTTTTTTATTGTTTTTCAAGTACAGTTTTCTGCCTTTTCCTCCCACCCCTCCCCACCACCCCAGTCCTTCTTCCCTCCCCCATTTCCACACCCCCACTTGTTGTTGTCCATGTGTCCTTTGTAATTGTTCCTACAAACCCTTCACCCTTTTCTGCCTTTATCCCTCCCCTCTCCCTTCTGATTCCTGTCAGCCTGTTCTCAATTTCGATGTCTTTGGCTATACTTTGCTTGCTTGTTCATTTGTTGATTAGGTTCCTGTTATTGGTGAGATCATGTGATATTTGTCTTTTACCACCTGGCTTATTTCACTTACGGTAATGCTCTCCAAGTCCATCCATCCATGCTGTCCAAGAATCTTTTAGCTGAAAAAATTTCTTAGGACAGAACTGTTGTAAGTAGGGGTGACAAGATACATTATTGACAAGAAACAATATTCGTCATCCATCTCACACCTTTTCATTCACATATGTTAAAAGATTCTTTACCTCCAGCTACTTTACACTCAGCGTGAAATTATTCAATAGCTTTGAAAACATCAAAGAAATAAAAAATTGCTCTCAATCTGTGACTTACAACTGTGTTCCCTGATCAGTAAGAGAAGGTCAAAGGGGCCAGTGCATTCCCAAAGTAAAAGAAAGAGCCTACCGAAGGGGATGTATTTTATCCTCAGAGCCAAATAATCATAAGCAGTGGTGATGAATAAAGTCGAATATGCAGTAGCTACAGGGTCAGTACTATACTTATTCAGATTCATAAATGAAAGTAAGGAATAATCAGGCTCGGAGAAGGTAACTAAAATAAAGGATGAAATGTTTAATCCCATAAACTCTGACAATTGTGGAAAAATCACATTTCTGTTAGATGATTCTGATCTTAGTGCTTTGATGCTACTATTTAGTGTTGATAATTCACTTGTAACAATATCTGATAAAATATTTTCAATTAGCAGTCACATACACTTTCATTCAATAAATATTTATTGGGTATATTTTACAAACATGAAATTTGAAGTAGCATATTTGTACTAAATTAACCTATATATTGTTTTCAAAATTTAGTTTTGCTACTTGCTACCAGAGTGTACAAAGGTCATACCCACAAGCATGTAGATCTATTAAAATTATGTCATCAACATTTAAACAGTTTAAAGATGTTTTTAAACTTCAATTAAAAATAACTTGTGACAAATTTTCTATAAAGTTCTGTGAAAGATAACACACATTTATTTTTCTTTTCATATAAAAATGTTGTTAATTAATATAGTATTCAATGATACACTACTAAATAAATTGAATTTCAAACTGTCATTGCATAATAAAATAGTAAAACCATATTTTCTTTTATTTCAAAAATACATATATATTTCACATAAAAGTTGTTTTTAGAATCTAATGGATATCATATTGTATAATTAAATTATGTTTAGTTTGAATTGTATAAATGGTCAGTAAACTTCCCCTTTAGACAATGTATACATATTTAATAACATAAAGATGGTCAATAATTTAAATTCAAAGAGATTTGTACATTGATCTTCCAGATAAAATGCTATTAGCCTAAATGATCTCCCACAGGTTCAGTTTTCTCTATGACTCTATATATTATACATTCAAGGATTCTATTTGCAGTGATGACTCAGGAAACAGTCTTATTCAGCAGGTAAAGCAAATTAACTGAATATTATGGATCACTTCTAATAGGAATGATGAGAACATACTTCCTGCTACTTGAGGTTGACTCCTGCCTTATGCAAATCATGAAACAAGCCCAATAACTGTCCTCTTCCCTGCCTCTACATCTCTCCTGACCTACCTACCTCACAGCCCTTGTTTTCATCCTGCCTGGGAGGGTGAGTCTTCCTTGTCATGTTGTGTGTACACAGAGCCTAACCAGGGCAACCCTCTCTGAGCAGCGTTTCATGCTTCAGGCTGACTGCATCATAACATGCCACGCATTAGATATTAGTTGTCAGCTAGAATGCAGGATTATAGCCAGATAACAGTGATAATGTTAATGGTCATAAAATGCTAGGGTTTCCTTTTCTGAGGATATTTATAATCCAGATGCAAATACTTTTTAAAATACAAGAAATGTTTCTTGAACAGTGGAATATCAAGTGATAGTATGAAAATATCTTCAAAAAGATAAGCCTTTACCTATGCTTCTAGATCATGAGATCTATAACCAGTCCATTCAAAATTATCTCTATTTATATTCTTCAAAATTCAGTATTAAATTTAATCCCCAGGTGTCCTGACATTAAAACAATGAAATAATATAATGAGATTCAACAGTGGTATTATCAAATATGTATTTATATAATCTCATAAATTTTTAAAATTTGGCTTCCAAATTAGAAATAAGATAGAATGCTCAGGTCTTAGTTATTTTTTTATTTTTTGGTTTTATTGATACACAATTGACATGTAACATTCTATTAGTTTAATGTGGAAAACAAAGAATTAATATGTATATCTATTATGAATTACTTCAATAAGTTTAGTTAACATCTATCACCTCATGGATTAGTTTTTTTTTCCATGATGACTGTTTTTAAGATCTACTCTCATAATACAATATTCTAAGTTATAGTCACCAGATAGTAACATTACATCCCCAGAACTTATTTATCTTATAACTGTGTCTTGGTTATTTGTAATCATTTTAAAAAAGATTTTATTTATTTATTTCTAGAGAGAAGGGAAGGGAGAGACAAAGATAGGGAGAGAAACATCAATGTGTGGTTCTTCTTACACGTCCCCTACTAGGGACCTGGCCCACAACCCAGACATGTTCCCTGACTGGGAATCGAACCAGTAACTCTTTGGTTCTCAGGCTGGCACTCAATCTACTGAGCCATACCAGCCAGGATGGTAATCATTTTTGTTAAGTTGTTGGCAATGAATATAATACAGGGAACAGGGGTAGCTCTTTATGTGCATAAGTGGTTTTATAGATACTACTAAATTTATATTTTGTGCAAACTATATTATTAAAACAATATTTTACATTATTATAAAATGTATTTTTTTTTAATTTCCAGAACCATAGGGTGAGGGTGAAGGTTGGGAAATATATTTTATAGAGACCAGTATTATTTTAAATTCCTTTGTACTTCTATGTCAGAGCCACAAAATATATGATTAAGTTTCTCATAATAACTACAATGTAATTTTACCCTACATTTGTCCTACTTCTTCTCCTACTACTTTTAATAAAAAATAAAATTAAGTCCAAAGTAGATTTTGTTTTAATCAGCAAAGTGCGAGTTTTTGCTTTGAGAAACAATTTATTACTTGTTTAATAAGTCACTATATAGGTCTTAAATAAAGTTATTTTTAAAATTAGAAATATTTGTATCAAATAAACCAACTCTATAATCCTGGTTTTAAAAACCTAGTAACCAAGGTGTTAAATATTCCCTCTTTGCTGTTGAGACTGTACACGACTCCATAGTCTATGCCCTCAATCTTTACTTGTCAAGATAAGGCTAATCAATCTCAATTCCCCATAAAATATAATTTCCATTAGAGACAAGCAATAAACACTACCAATTTCTTGGTAGCATTGGAGTTCTACAAAATAATCCTCCTTAAAAGAGACCACGGGAAAAATAGTTTACCACTTAGATACTGTTCTGTAGAAGCAGAAAACTCAATTCATCTTCTTATCTTAGTGAGATGACTATAATTAATGTTCGTTTAGTCTAGGTTTTTTTTTTTTTTAGGTTGAAACAGAAGTCAGTTAAACTGACTGTTGCTGAAGCAAAAGAGCAGCAGCATGCACATAGAAACCACTTCTCATTAAACCTGCATTCCACTGCATTCCACATAATCTGGCATGCGTCCTAACATCCCCAAACAAGGATGAAGCTGTCAGTCAATTCAAAGTCTGGTCATTAATATCTTACTATGTAAAACACTATGTGTGCAATCAAACTTATGGCCTCCATCCTCAGGAAGCTCATGTTTTACTAGGGTATAGAAAACACTACATTTCAAGGCAATATATTTTTCTTTTATCTAAAACATCCAGCAAGCAGAATGTACTCTGAAAATAAATCTGAATGCTGCTATCATAGTCATGACATATATGAATGCTCACTCTTTATTACTGGTGACTTTTCTAGGACAGAAGCCTGGTCCTCACTTTCTTCTTGCAAACTTTCCAAGGCTCTATATTGTTTTCAAGATAAACTTCCAAAGATGTTGTTAAATTTCTTTTTCTTAAACATTCACTTAATTTTAACATACTATAATTCTAATTGCAGTGTCCTTTCAATGTTCACTTTCTTTTTATTCTGAATCTGCAGGTGTATCACTTCCCTCATCACTTTGTCTCATCTCCTCAACACCATTCTTAAATCTTATTTTATATTCCCTGGCAGTACTCAAGATTCTCCTCCACCCGAAAAGTGTTCTCTCTCTTAGACCTCTACTGAGGATTGATTTCTCTTCCAATTCCTGCATTGTATGTGTGCATTGGATGTGTACATTGTATCCTTTAGTTTTGCAATGGCCTTCTTTTTGACAGTCTCTCTTACTAATTTTTGAATTATTTAATGACAACGTTTTATTTTTATCATCATATTACCCAATGGCTAGCATGATACTTTGCACATTTGCAAGCAATAAATTTCCGCTTACTGAATGAAAATTTATACACACTTTATAGGAATGCCAAAAAAGATACTGAAGACAAGGAGAGTTAAAACATTGTGCCAGATATTGACATTTGTATTGTTGTAAAATAGAGATTTTTTAGATAATAATTTATCCTATGGGTTCCACACAGTGTTTAATTTCCACCCATCTGTTCCAATGTTCTCATTTAAAATAAATTTATTGCTATCAAAATAGCAACATTTTGTTAAAATGTTTAATTCTTTTTTAACATTTTTAAAATTTTGTTCAAGTACTGTTTTCTGCCTTTTCCCTTTAATTTTAGAATAGATTGATTCAAGCACATTCATAAAAATATTTCCTTAATATAGCAAGAATATATGATGTGAATGTTATATATTGCTGTAAATTATTTGATTACTTTTACATTAATCTGGCATTCACTACCAATATTATGAAAAGGAAACAAAAGGTAATATTCTTGATCATAATTAAATTAGTATTGAATAATATAGAAATGGTGAATAGCAAAATGATCTGAGATTATAAAGAATAATACATAACAAAGTGTTAAGAAACAAAATGAATAACAGTTTCTTAATTCCCATAAAATAACATTCACAATTTAATTATTACATTTTATAATGTTCTATTAAAATTGATCCATTTAAATGCCTTTCTCCATTAAATATGCATGCTTTCATGTTTAAAACCTTGTATTTGTTTCCTTTTTTATTTCTCGGAAAATATCTTGTAAACAATAGGTTATCAAATAGTATTAACTACTTTAATCAAAATTCTACATATATGTTCAGATAGCATCATTACATTAAAAAAGTAAGAAAAAAGTCAATTGAATTGCAGCACAAATACATTTATATTATAAGGAGGAACTCAGATATTAAAGGACTAAAGAATTTTTTAAAGAAATAGAATAAAAATTATTCATACAAAAATTATTTGTATGGAACTACATAAGATCCCAATAGCCAAAACAATTCTGAGAAAAAATGAACAAAACCAGAAGTATCAATTTATACTAACAAGCAACAAGCAAAGCAGTATTGTATTGGCAGAAAACAAACACGCATACCAATGGAACAGAATCAAAAGCCCATAAATAAACCCACATTTATATGGGTAAATAGTTTTCAACAAAAGAGCCAAAACCATACAATGGTGAAAAGAAAACCTCTTCAATAAATGGCACTGGGAAAATGAGAACACCAGGAGCAAAAAATGAAACTAGACCGATAATTTGTCACCATACACAAAAATTGAGTCAAAATGGATCAAAGACCTAAGTATATGACCTCAAACAATAAAATACCTAAAAGAAAACACAGGTACCAAACTTATACCCCTTGGTCTACAGAAGAATTTATGTATTTGACCTCAAGGCAACAAAAGTAAAAACAAAAGTATGTAAATGAATAGGATGATATCAAACTAAAAAGCTTTTGCATAGCAAAAGAAACCATCAACAACAAAAAAGGCAAACAATTAAATGAGAGAAGATAATTGCAAACCATACCTCTGATAATGGTTAATATCCAAAATATGTAAAGAACCTAGAAGACATAACAACAAAAAAATAAACAATTGAATTAAAACCTGGGCAGAGGACCTGAATGGTCACTTCTTCCAAGAAAACATACAAATAGCTAACAGATATATGGAAAGATGCTTAATTTCACTAGTTATCAGAGAAATGTAAACCAAAATCATGACATACAGCCTCACACATGTTAGAATGGCTATTATTAACAGATAAATAATAGCAACTGTTGGAAAGGTTGTGGAGAAAAAGGAACCCTTTTATACTGCTGATGGGCATAAAAATTGGTACAGCCACTACGAAAAACAGTATGGAAAAATTAAGAATGCAGTTACCATATGATCCAGCAACGCCTCTTCTTCGTATCTACCTAAAAAATGTTAAAACATTTATTCATTACATATATGTACTCTTACATTCAGGAAAGCATCATACCTGGCAGCCAAGACAAGGAAACAACCAAAGTGTTCATCTATAGTCTTCTACAGACGATTGGCTAAAGAAGAGGTGGTACAGATATACAAATAAAACCTTTTCGGTCCTAAGAAAAGATGAAATACTGCCAATGTCACAACATTGAGAATATCATAAAAATCAAAATAATTCACATGGAAAAAGTCAAGAAGCACATAATTTCTGCCACATATGAGGTATAAAACTGAAAGCAGCAAACAAACAAATAAGGCAAACAAACCAAAACTTACAGACAAGCAACAGTATGGTGGTTCCCACAGGGAAGGGTGGTGCTGGGGTAGTAAAGGGGTAAAGGGGGTCAAACACATGGTGACAAATAGGGACAGCTCTGGGTGCTAAACACACCATATAGAATTATATAATTGAAACCTATATAATTTATTAACCAATGCCTCACCAACAAATTTAATAAAGTTAGAAAACCTAAAGAACAATAAGTTCATCCCAGCAAGGTACATCATTTAACATTCATAAATAATTTTGAAATTTATTAAAAATATCAAATGTTTATTGAAGAAAATTTATTCTGAAAAAATCTGTACATTTGACTTTAGATTACTCTTCAGGCTTTCAAAAGTAGATAATTTTGTCTCTTTTGGTAATTTTCTTAATAATTAAGGATGTTATTTTCCAATGTGCAGTATCAAATTAGGATCCAAAAGGCTTTTTAAAGGGAACACAATAACTTTTTTAAAAGATCATCCAAATTGAATTTTATTATCTCAAATATAAAACTATTTTTGGTGCATGTAAATGATTTTACATTTTATCATGTTAATGTCAAAACTACTATTGAATGGTCTTATCAAAATAATTAAATACAATTTAGTTGATTATTCCTGACAAAGCCATGGAAAGAAAAATACAAACACAGGCACACATGTACATTAATATAGTTGCATAGTTTTTACACTAATATAGTATAGTAGTATCATATGAGGTCTGTTTTAAAAAAGTCCAGCCATTGCTAATATAACAAGAATGGTGTGCATGACCCTGACGTAACCTGGCTGTTCTGGAGAGTAGACTGGAGTACCCATGCATGAACAATGACAACTTCATTATACTAGTCAGTGGGGTCGGTAGACATTGTTGCATGAGCATGTGTACAGTGTGGCGGTTCATTCCAAAAGACTGAGTGAGTAGAGCAATGAACCTGCATCAGATTTTGCTTTAAGGCTGAATATTAATGGTTCCATGGAAACCATTTGGATGATCAGAACATTGCAGCTATGGGCGACTGGTGGTTGACAGCTTCATCATGACAACACACTCACTCATGCATCACATCTCTGGGCAGAGTTCTTTGGTGAAACATCAAATCACCCAGGTGACTCAGCCCATGTACAACCCAGATTTGGTGCCCTGTGACTGCTGGCTTTTCCCGAAAGTAAAATCAGCTTTGAAAGGCAAGAGATTTCAAACTGTTAATGAGTTCAAGAAAATACAATGCGGCAGCTGATGGTGATTGGGAGAACTGTGTAAGGTCCCAAGGTACCTACTTCAAAGGGGACTGAGGCATCATCCTATGTACAATGTTTCTTCTATCTGTGTCTTCTTCAATACATGTCTCTATTTTTTATAGTACGTGGCTGGATACTTTCTGCACAGACCTTAGATATACACAGATGACAGATGTGTGTTGATGAGGGGAGAAGGGTACAGACGTCATATAATCAGCTTTCACATTACCAAAATGTAATGTGAAAAAGGACTTTTCCTTGTAATTTCAAGGATAAAATAGTGCTAAGTGCTATTTTTTTTAATTCCCCACCTCTGAAGTCCCTTTTGTTCAGGATTTTTGAGATGTTTTAGTAATGTAAGAATTCTACACATTGATAAAAAAAATCTACTTAAAAATATCAAAGTAAGAATAATTAAAAGAGCTTCTCCATCTTATTTTTGAAGTCTAAAACATATCTGGCTTATTTCCTACATCAGACATTAGAACAATCACCTAATTTATTTAAAAGAGAGTCACTGATTGCTTTTATATTCATGCCTGCCTTTCAGGAAATAAGTGTTCAATATCAAAGCATGTAATCTGTAGGGTTTCCTCCAGGAAAGCTCATTCTTACAGTACAATAAACCTAGCTTAAAAATACCTTATGCATTAGAGCAAACATGTCTTCAAAGAAACACAAAGATTGGAAGATGAGAGAACACAAAGATATTATTTTGAAGGTATTATTGAGCATTCATTTCAAGTGGTTTAAGTATATTTTGAAAATCATTAAACATCACCAAGATTATTCAAAGACAGTTTAATTTTATATTACCAAATTATCATTATCGCTTTCTACGCTTTTCTATATAATCATGTGATTACTGATACTTTGAGATTCCACAGGACAAATTTCTGGTTCATTAAAAAGGTGTTAGGTGAAAAGTAAAAAATTGTTTAGGGGAATTAGTTAAATCAACTGATCAACTATTTTTTATATTGTTGCCTATTTTATTTACATCTTCTTTATCTGGTTACCAAATCTGGGTCTCTTCCTTCTTCTGTATCCATACCACCACCACTTGGATTGAATTCATTTCAAAAAAATCCAAAAATTATTATGTAATTTCTCCCCCATGATATTATTCTGTTGTGTGAATTCAAAATCTATTCACTGAACTACTGAATGGACCCCAGGCATGGCTCCTCCTTCTATTTGCAACACTTCATACTCTTTCATTAAGTCAAATACGAATGACATTTTCTAAAGAAAGCACACTAGTATTTGTTCAATATTTTTAGTGCCAGTCTTTCTCCTTTTATTATCATCCCATTCTTCATTGTCATTAATCGTCATCACCATCATCACCTATCAGTCACTGTTCTTTAGCACTTACTATGGTTCAAGCCCTGCACTAAGTATTTCACAGGGGGTGTAAAGACTGCCTATTCAATTCAAAAAGCAACCCTAAGAAGCACATGACTTAAATTCTGCTGATGGAAAAAATGAAGATTAAAGAAATTAATTAATTAACCTAAAAATTAAGTGGCATTTAATATTTGAATCTGTATTTGTATGTCTTCAGAGTTCAGCTTTTCCACTATTCCAGTCTGAAACAAGGAACTTGAAAAGTCCTTTAAAACATATTATTAAAATATTTTATTAATTATGTCTATCAATCCAAACATTATTCTTCTAACAACTAATTTATAACCCAATAAAAGGGGAAATAAAAGGGCATTGCTTTTTTCTGGTTTCTTAAGGTATTATTATCCATACATATGTTCTAAAATTTGATAAATATCAACTTGTCATTTTTTTCTAGTGTCCTGCATGACTCATCAAGACTAGAACATCATGTAAATTTTTCAGCAGAGAATTAGCCAGCATGTTAATAAAGTAAACTCTTGAGTTCTGGTGTAATTCTTTCCCCATAGAATTGGCCCTAGATCTGGGTCCCTAGGAACTTCTTCAGGTGGACTGTGTTGATCACTCACTTTGGTCAAGACTCTGTGAAGAGTCTGGAAAGAATTGCAGATCTTCAGCACCCATTTAATTTATGGTGCAGCCCTATCCTAGTCCATCCTTAGATACCTAATGAGATTTTAAATATGAGAGCACCATCCAGGTGATTCCCCACATCCTCCTTTCCTTCCTTCCTCCCTTCCTTCCATCTTTGCTTCCTTTCTTCCTTCCTTCCTCTTTTTCTTTCTCTCATTTATTCTATTTATTTCAATATCACTCTCTTTATCTAATCCATCTTTTCTTCTAACCAAACTCAATAGATGCACAAATTATAAAACAAAAAATAACAACAGTTATGTCTTGATGGATTAATTGAATTCAACATTGCTAGTGGTACCGATGAGCTAAAGTTTATATACTGAGTCCATTTTACACAGGACATTTTTATGTACACTAATCCACAGGTGGCAAACACAAGGCCCATGGGCCAAATCCAGCCCTCCACCTTGTTTTATCAGGTCTGGTGGCAGTGCCGAGGTCCTTTCCCCTAGTTAAGGAGTAGTTACATTTATACAGTCCTAAAATTAAATTTGGCCTTTTGAAGGCAATGGCAAGGCTGATGCAGCACCCGGTGAAAATGTGTTTGACACCCCTGCACTAATCGATAAGCCAAATTTGATTTCAAACTAAATATCCAAATTCAACCCATTATGAACCTTAAATTGTGTCCTATGCATTGTCTGGCACAGTTATCCTAATTATTTATTGAAATTGAAGAAATGGACAAATAAATAAATGTTTTGAACCTTGCTCACTCAATAATGTATTTAATTTGCAAAATGTGTAGGTATTATGCTGATTTGAAAGTAAAAACAGTTGTCTGCATTTATGCCATTAATATTATATATTGTGTTTCTGTTGTGCCAAAAAAGGAAAATATACATATTCACCCTAACGATAAGACGTTGCAGCTAGAACATAATGGATAAGAATAATAGAAACTTGGTTCCTTGGGTAAAATTACATAAGAAAATAAATTCAACAAGTATAGGGAGTGGGTTCACTATTTGATGTATTTTAATTTGATAGTTAAGGGTTAAATATTCTTTAGTAGGAGAGTAACATATAGAAGACAATGTCTTTACAGAAGGTTAGTTTCCAAAATAAAAATAAGAAAAGTAGAAGTGAGAAACAAACAAACAAGCAAAATATAACCAAAGACACTGAAATTTAGAACAAGCTGATAGTCACCAGAGAGAAGAGGGGAGGGAATTTCAGGGGAAAAGGGGAAGGGTTTACAGGAACAAGTATAAAGGACACATAGACAAAAACTAGGGGGGTGGAAATGGGAGGGAGGTGGGAAGGGCTGGGGCAGTGGGCTGGGATGGGAGTAAAAGACAGAAAACTGTACAAGAACAACAATTAAAATAAAATAAAAAAAGAAAAATCTGAAAGTGGGGTCATATGTCAGTAAGTTACTGAAATCCATCACTAGTGATGATGGGATTCTAATGTAATATTGATTATATAAAATGAAGACATGACTGAACCCAAAACTCATGTAGCAGCATTGTCAAACTTAATTTGTTTTTACTCCTTTTTTCTTGTTTGTTTTTTATTATCTCTGTATAACCTTTGTTTCTGTATAGCAGAATTGCAGGAAGAATGAATAATGTATTACTTTTCATAGCACATATACATACAAAGGAAGTACTTACATTGGATTTTTCATAAATTATATAAATAAGAATTTTTATCTAATTATGTAAGATTTAAATCCTTGTGTTAAAATATTTAAGAAAAAGTTTTTATTCTGTGATTGTATTTCAAAAAACTAAAGCACTGTAGTTATTCCATCTTCTCTACTTCCTAAGGGTTTTGTTCTCATGATGGATTAACAACATTATTTTTAGAAAATTTTATCAATGTATGAAGTGATTGTGATGAAAATTACCTATGCTTATAATGTACCAACAAAACTGTCAATCAGGTAAAATGCAAAGAGATAACAGCGATGGCAAAGATTAGCCCCAAAAAGACTGCTATAATAATGCAATCAATAATTTATTCAGCCTCAGGATATATGCGTTAATGATGAACACTGCTGTTCATACTAAAATGAACATAGTTTTTTCTGAAGAATATTTTTGGTAAATGACAGAAATCCTGTGTCTGAAAGGCTATGTCTGAAACAGTCAAGAATTTAACAATATAGGCTGAATGGTGTGTTATGTTGGACTGGACTGCAATCATGCCTCTTACCCTAGTATAACTTTGCTTACCTAGCATAACTGTGTTCTGATGCCACAGAATCTATGGCATAGATAGAGTCAGTTCTACCAACGCTGCCATTTCATTTTTAATAAAGCATTGAGTTCTAGATTAACAGATGATTTACAAAATTGTGTATATATACACAATTCTATGCATACACATATGTATATATACAATTTGTAGGCATATGTGTATATATGTATATATAAGCATATATATACAATTATATATATAAGTTGAATATATAGGGGGCTGTTTTCTGAGAACTGAAATGAAATGAATAAAAAATGCAACCATTTATATTTACTTATACCACACTTAGAATCTAACAGTGCCTTAACTTGGTAAGCAATATAGTACCAAGTTAAGGCATTGTTGGATCAATACATGGCTCATTGGCTTGCCCTGCCATCTTCCTTTCCTATCGAGTCATCTACCACCTTTGTACCATTCTCCCCACCCCCTCAATAGGTAACTAGGTAGATAAGTAAAGATGAGTAGGTAGGTAGATATGTACATGACAGATTGGTAGGTAGGTAGGTAGGTAGATAGATAGATAGATAGATAGACAGATAGATAGATGGATAGATAGACAAACTGACCAGTAGAGCATAGCCTTGAATATGATAGAGATGCAGCAGGGGGGGAGATTTCTTCTTTTTGCTTTATACATGGGCACAGACAAAGTAATCAATTTTACTGAATCTCATTTAACAGACAGTTTCTGTAGTTCAGAGAAAACAATGCATCTTTGTTGGGGAGAAGAAAATGGGGTCTTCAGAGTTTACTCAGAGGAGAACAAACACAGGCTGGGAGAAAAGAAGGAGAAAGGTGGCTGCATTCTGAAATTTTGCGCTTCATGATTTCTGCCTTAAACAAAGTTTACGGCTTAGAAGATAACTGGCACTGCACTGATGATACAGTGATTAACTAGGTTTTGATGGAAAGGCAGATCGGAATTATGCAATCATAAGTCTAGTTACTTCGGTGTGATATCTAATAACATGCAACTTGTAGAAGGTCTTACAAATTTCAGCTTAAACATTTGCTCCACCAAGTGATTCCTAAACTATGTTATTTCTCCCACTTTTTTGGAGGAAGTTTTATTAATGAAGAAGGTGTCAATGGAAAACATGGGAGACTTAGTGGTGTCTCAAATCCAACTTAAGAAAGTACAGAATTCAGACTTTGTTTACATCAAGGGAAGGGGAAATAGGAGAGGCAAGAGGTGATTGAAGATCACAGACATTTGGGTGTCAGCAGGGTCTAAGGAAAATGGCACCTAGTCTGTTAACTTTCATTGATGTGAGTCCAGTTAAGACTTTCTGCAAATCTTTGATAGACAATACATACTTCCTTTATCTCCACGGTAGTTGTACTTTTTGATAAGGGGCTGTTTTGTAAAACTCAAGCTGCAAGCAGAATTCCTATGATGGCTAGCATGTCTGCAGACAAAACTATACAAAAGCTATTCAACAAAGCAGGCTTGGAACCAAAGAGGCCAAGCATTTTACTCTGTTCCAGTCCACCCCACCTCTTCATTATTCCTCAACCCTGAGGGAAATAAGGCCACTGGACCCAGGCTCAATGAAAAGGAAGGGTTAGTTTTAACATGTAGTCACATTCGTCTGCTCACTGCATCTCTTTTATCTGGCTCTAACAATCTCACACACCCACATCTTCCATGATGGTCCTTCAGCCTTGAAGGGGGCATTCTGGGTATTCAGTTTAGACAAGGAATAAAGAGTAACATTTATTATTATGTCCCCAGGATATTATTTCTTTCACTTTTATTTCCTACATTGTTATGTATATTTTCTGTCTATATTTCCATATTAGAATATTCATCACAATTTTGTGTAGTCACGTAGCTAATGAATAGATTTAATAATAAAGTTTAAAATCTCTCAGAATGAAGACATTTGTTTTTACCTTGCTGTTATATTCCAGTACATAGTAGAGATCATGGGTGTGTGTATGTTTGTCAGTACATGAAGAGCATGGGTTGTCCTAAGACACCTTCAAAGAGGTGCATGCTTTCTAGATATGAAAACACTCTTGTTTTCCTCACACCCTTCAGTTGTTGCAGTATGGGATGAGTCTTGTGGTCTTAACCTGCTTAAAGTAAAATCTGTATGTGTGGGTGATGTTGGAGAGGCCATGGATCATTTCCAGAATCCAGATCTTCAACCTTATGCAAAACCTCAAAACATACTGCATGATTCTCAGTGTATGACATTATGAAGAATGCAAAACTATGGAAAAGGTAACAATGATGAGTGGTTGCCAGGGTTTTAGGGGCGGGGGCAGGAGTGAAATGGGTAGGGCACAAGGAATGTTCAGGTAAGTGAAACTATTCTGTGTGGTACTGCACTAGTGGGTTCATGTCATTATACATTTGTCAAAGTCCAGAGAATGTACAACACAAAGAGTATAACATAATCCATGGACTTTAGCTAATAATAATGTATCAATATTTGTTCATCAATTATAACAAACATATTACACTAATACAATATATTAATAATAGAGGAAACTGGGGGCAGGGTAAGAAAGTATAAAGAACTCTGTACTTTCTGATAAATTTTTAATAAACCTACATATAATTTGGGAAAATGTCAGACATCATCAATAATGTTTTAACTTGGTTTAGAGATTTACTTAAAATATAAAATTCATGACTTTAAAATATATTAATATCTATTTAATAATTATGCTGAGAAACATGATATTTTATTAGAATGCTAAGCAGCCATTATGAAACAAAAAAATTTAATGCTTTCAGGCATTCAAATAAAATCACTCTTCAGTCTTTTAGCCTTTGTGTGATAAAATAGTGAACATGATTAAAATTCTGGAAGTATATCAATAAGAGAAGCTATTTCTTTAAGATTATTTCTCACAACATTTTCAGTGATTGTTTTTTTCAATATACAGCCACATAGGAGGTGCATAATGGGGTTACAAGATAGTACATAGTTATAGAAATAAAATAATCAAGATTCAGACTTTAAAAATAATTTGTTTATTATCTAACCAAGGATGTAATTAGGTCCTGCTCTTATTCTAATGTTGTATATAAAAAGACTGAGGAAGCTCATAGTGCATTGGGGGATGCTGACAATTAAGCACACCATGAAAATATAGAATGCTGGAAAATTTTAGTAATTTTTAAGCAACAAATATGTTTAGATTTAAGCATTTGAAAGATAACTGACATAAGGACAAGTCGGTACAGGCATATTAAAATAAAATGGAAAATGAAGGTGTAGGAAGATAACACTAACCAATAAAAGGAAAACACAAAGCAGCCGGGGGCTGCATACCAGGTGAGCCACTCAGCTAGGGTTCCTTGGCCTGAGGCAGCAAGATAGATCGCAGACATATCAAGGACTGACTTCCCCGCAGGAGTCCGGATGCTGGGATCTAGGGCAGAGTGTAAAGAAGAGTAAATGCAGCTACTCAGGTTTTCCTTCTGTATACTTGGTACAGGGAAAGGGAAAGGAGGATGCAAGACAGGGATACCAGCAAAGAACCTCAGACCATATAAGTTATTAATCAAAGTCCTAAATATTTACTAGCAAAGAAGCACTGCTCTTTCCCCCTTGGTATTTACATTCTTTCCACATCTTTCTTTATAGCTAGATTTAGGATTTGTCAGAACAGTTAAACTCTTTAAAAACTATAGATTTCAACTCTTTCCACCTTCAAAGAATGAAACAATGTCCAGTCTAAAAAAATGTGTTATTTTAAGAACACAAAGAAAAGTAAAGAAAGCAGGACAGAGTCCCAACAACCACAATGACAAATCTAGAGACTCAGAAAACTATCCTTTGCCTGTAAGAGTAAAACTGTAAATATTGTATCTATTCTTACACATCCCTACCACAGGATGATTTGGGGGTCCTGTGACCCTTCACCCAAGGTCCTGTCCACCTCTGCCCATCTTTGGGTTCCAATGTCTGCTAGGTGTTTCCTCCCTGAGAACTTCCAGCTCAGAGCGGGACAACCACGAGGTAGTGGATTCTTTTTCTCTTTTCTCTCCTGCATGCTCATCCTTGTACAAACAGTGTGTTTAGCAAATTCTGATCAAATGACCCAAATATTTGCGCCGGGAGCCGAATAGAAATATAAGAGGATATCATTCCAGGACCCTCACCTAAGCTTTACTAAAGTAATTCCATTAGCATCTGTTTTAGAGATTGGGTTTAACTTATGAGGAGGTCCAAGACTTATGATTGACTAAAAGTTAACTTTTCTAAGGCAAAATATTTTAAAAGATCTGGTTTTAAGGTTAGAATATATATATTTTATAGGTATATATAGAATATAGAATGTAAAAACAGAGTTTGCTAATTATCAATTTTCACTAAACACTTAAATTTGCATTTCTAAGGGTTTTGTTTTATTTAAGCAAAATTGTTTTTCAACATCTAGGGGAAAACATTATTTTTTTTTACTTTTATTTTTCTTTACCATTCCTTACTTATTAAATCAAGACCACACCTCTCTAAGAGAAGAGGGATCAACTTATTTTGGAATCAATTCTCATTGACAGTTTGTAATAAATGTCCCATCAAGCCCCAAATGATGGTCTGAACAGGGGCAACAGCACACTGAGGTCTCTCCATTTCATTCCTACATTGCATTACTTCTGATACCCTCATCATACAACATGAAACATCAGCTCTGGTTAAGGGACACTTTAATCAGAACAATGTTTCATTAGAAAGGAAAAAAAAAAACACTAATGCAAAAATATCTTACACACATTAGGAATGAAGTACATTCTTTTGTGCCTGTGGACAAAATATTTTTACTCATCTTTAATTTAAACAAATAATTAACTCTGTCCTTAATTACTTTTTACTTTTCTATTCTTATAAAATCATGTTTGAATGGATTTTACTAAAATTTATAATTATAATCTACTTTTCCTACACTCTTGGCTCCTTGAGAAGGACATTATATCTAACAAAGCACCAAGCAGAGTTAACCAACAACAACAACAACAACAAGAAAAATAAAATAAAAAACTTGAACCCTGGCCAGGTGGCTCAGCAGTGGAAGCGTTGTCCTGAATACCTAAACGTTGTGGGTTCAGTTCCCAGTCAGGGCACACACCTAGGCTGCAGTTCTGTGCCCTGTTGGGAGGTATTGAAGGCAACAATTGATATTTCTATCTCACTTTGATGTCTCTCTCTCTCTCTCTTTCTCTGTCTCTCTCTCTCTCTTCTCCCCTTCCTTTCTCTCTAAAATCAATAAATACATCTTTGAGTAAGGATTTTTTTTTTATTTAAAAACTTTAAATTTGTTTGTAATTTGTTCTTTTTTAAAAAAATGGTTTTGCCTTTATTTTTTTTTCTTTTTTCATATTATTTTATTGTTGTTCAAGTACAGTTGTCTCCTTCCCCCCCCACCACTCCCCATCCCCCTCAAAAGAGAGATGTTGTAGGTTGCCCTCATGAGCCCAAAGAAATTGAAGAAAAACAATTTTATGAAATATTTGGCTGCCTCTAATCCACCACGGTGATAGAATTAAGATTCTCAGAAAGAAGTAAAGACTGGGAAAAGAAATGTGTTTCTTTCTTTTTCTTTCCTGTTGAAAAACAGGAAGTATTGATTTCTTATGCTTAATCACTTTAATTTTTTCCTTCATTCTTATTGTTTCAAGTATTACAGATACCCCCATTCTTTCCCCTTTGCCCTCCTCCTCCTATCTTCCACACTCCCTTCCCTTTGGCCAGCACCACACTGTTGTCTGTGTCCACAGGTTACACACACAAAGGGGCGTCCAGAAAACCCTAAATTATCTTCAGGAGAGGAGGCCCCTTGTAGTATCTAGGTTACCCTGCTAGGTGTCTGCTCTAGGAACCCATCTCTATCAGTGTACTAGCTGGCATTGTTGTGAGAGGTTGTGTTCGGTTTCAGTAAATTTTTAATGAAAATTCTTTCAATGCATTTGCCCATTTCTTGATGGGCAATTTACAAGAGCACCTGCCCACACTGCACTGAATATTAATCAGATTTTAATGAAAAATGGCATGACCCCCATGCCCCACCCTCCCTATTCACCTGATCTTGCCCACAAGTGAAATTTTTTTTTTATTTCCTTGGATGAAAAAAGTCCTCAAAAAGAAAAATTTTGCCTAATCAACTCACCTGCTTTCATCCAGCCCCCAAAAGGAACATGTTTTTGATAGAAAATTTTCTCATGGGATGGAAATCTATCTCAAGCACTTTTGTTCTGTTCTGCACTTTGGTTTCTGCCAAAAGAAAGTGGTAGGAAGAAGCTCAGACACAGGAAACTGAAGAAGCAATGCTATAATCTCTTTGATTGGAGTTGATGGAACCATACAAATATCCTGATTGTGAGCAGTAAGTGAAGCTTAGGGTGACTTGAATAAATGCCAAGTCCCAGAGTAAGTGTATGTCCTAGGATTACTTATTTAAAAAAACATATTTATCATCACGACCTGTATGGCTCAGTTGGTTGGAACATTGTCCATAATAAAAGGCTGCAGTTGGATCTCCAGCCTGGGTGCCTGAATCCCAATCTGGGCCTACAGGGGCAACCAACTGACACTTCTCTCTTGGATTGATGTTTCTCCTTCTCCCTTCCTGTGTCCCTTCCTCTCTAAAAGCAATTTTAAAAAAAAATGTCCTAGGGTGAAGATAGATTAAAAATTAAGCACATTTATGACAGCTGTAAATAAAATCAAGATTTAGATCAAGTTGGTTATAAGCTGTGATAATGGTACTAAGTAATCATATTTCAGATGTTTAAAATAGCCTTATGATCAGTTAACCAATATTTATTGTTAGGGGTATCAAGTATAGGGCGTTTCATTAAAGACAAGCTCTGTGCATTGTCTAATACCTAATTGAAAAAAGCAGTTGCCTTATACCTGTGAGTTTAGTTTGTATTAAATGCACTGCCTTAACTATCCTTTGGTTTTTGAATGCTTTAAAAATTTTATTACATATTAAATGGTAATAATTTTCTTTAAAGTGTGCCTCTTCAACTTAAACCATTAAAGTGATAACAGTAATCTCATATGTATAAAGGTATCTGCTAAGTCAATTAAAATAATGCATTATATATAACTTAAAATATTATATAAAATATAACTATTTTTTTAACATTTGAACAAAACAATCAAGATGTATTTGTTATTCAGTACATTATATTTGGAAGAAAATACAAAAGCTTGGAAGATACACAATGATTAAAAATGAATACATAAATTTTCAGACATAGTAAGGTTAGTTCAAAAACATTGAGGGTGGGAGGTGGGAATGGGTGGGCGCAGGAGAGTGGTGGGAGGAAAATGGAGACAATTGCACTTGAACAAAAATAAAATGAAAAATAAAAAATGTGACAATTTCCTTTTAAATTATTTAAATCAATATACTGTTCTTTTGTACATACAAATATACAGAATTCTTGTATGAAATGATAGTTAAAGAGTGCTTGAATCAGAAAGAGAAAAAAATTAATTGCAAACTGCTGACAATGCAACATTACTGTTAGTGGGATAGGGCTTGAATTTGCTAACATTGTAAAGGGTTTTATGTTTTTTGCCATTGTAATCTATGCAGAATGGTTCCTTCATTATTCCTCCATCATATAATCATAGTGCCTTTTCTTTCAGTGAACTCCTGAGTGGCTGCAAGGCATAAGCATGCCTAAAGCAAAGCCTGTGAAGGCCCTTCCTGGTGGACGTCTGAGGCCTTGGCCAATGAACACTGTTGGAATGCAAGCTCACTTCACATGGGCCTCAAGCAATGAATTACTCATACAGAACTAAAAAGATACTGCTTTTTTATTTTAGAAACAAGATTCATATTAAACTCTAAACAGCATGAAACTACTTGAAAAGCATCAGTTCCTAGTCACTTATCAGTATTTATCACTGTGAGATCTACTTCTGAGCACATGTTTAAATATATTGTCTGTGAATGGGTCCACAAAGACTCAAATCCAGGAGTTATATTTAGTGCTTGTTCTAGTAAAGCTCGTTTCAGATGACAGTTCTCAGAGACCAATGATATTTCAAGAACAACAACAACAACAACAATGGAAAAGATTATCACTTTTCTCAAAAAAATCAAAGTACAATATTAATTTATAATTGCAGGGATACAATAATCTTAGTCTTTTTAGAATAGATTTAGCTTATAAAAATTTGATTGACCATCAGGAAAAAAATCTTCATTAAATCTAGTTGGTCACAGAAACTAAAGACTACAAAAAACAGTAGGGCTTTTCTGAGATTGTAGTGAGCCATGTTCCTGTTACAAGGTCCTGAAAGCTTTAATAGAACTGAAAAATCATATAATAGAACAAACTCCAATAAAAAATATAAGTACAGATACAATATATAGAGAATATAATCAGGATGCATTTGAAACGTATCTAGTATATTTTAGAAAAAAGTTAAAAACATAGAATATGCGCAATGATTAAAGGATGAATATATAAACACCGTGGGAGGCATCTAGGCAGTAGGCAGGCGAAGTCCTGCCATCATGACCCCTCTACCAAGAAGGCAGTCAAGTGCAGTATAGTTTGGTGATGAAGCTGGTGGAGCAGGAGCAATGGATTTATTACAGGAGACTTTAAGATAGAAAACTACTTAATTTCAGGTTACTATAAGGCTTGAAGGAAGCTTAAGTATAGGCTACCCCACAAATGTGAAGTAAACGAACTCCAAAGAGATGGAACATGAGTAAACACCTGAAGGTAAAAAAAAGGTAATGTGTATTTGAGAAAAGTAGATGCAGCATTTCACGGTCTCTCCTAGGAATTAAAAGTTCCTATACCTTGAATTTGGCAGATTAAATTGAAAGCCCAAGACTTTATGTGGTCTATGCAACTTAGTGGAGGGCAGGCCAGCACACCTACGTACTTGATTGCCTGTTAAGTTTTCTTTTTCCTTCCTTCCTTCCTTCCTTCCTTCCTTCCTTCCTTCCTTCCTTCCTTCCTTCCTTCCTTCCTTTCTCTCTCTCTTTTTTTTTTTTGAGAGGTGTGTGTTTGATCTTTGTCACAACAAACTAAGAGAAAAATAACTAGAGTAAGTTGATTAACTATGATGTTGAGAAAAAACAAACTAGTGAGCTTTAATAGATAATAGATACAGCTTTCAAAAGCCCAGGGTTTCCCTTTCCTTTCAAGCACCCTCAGAAGCCACACACTTATCAGTAAACTGTGCTGAATTCTAGATTCCAGCATGAAAAGAAAGAAAGGAAGGAGAGAAGAAAGGAAGGAGGGGAGAGAGGAAGGAAAGAAAGTCAGATGAAGAAATAAACAATAAATGAGTAGTTAAGAACTGAAGGGATTTACTTTGAAGAAAGACTTTAAAAAATAGTTTACAGATATTTCTTTTTCTCTCACTTCTCAAAGATCATTTTTCCTTTCAGTTGACAATATCTAACAGCAGAGGAAAATATCATTGAGATGCTGACCACAGCAAGAGGGAGGATTAGTATACTCTTTGAGGCACCTTCTGATTCAGGGGTGTCCAAACTTTTGGAGTCTCTGGGCCATATTGGAAGAAGAGTTGTCTTGGGCCACATATTAAATATACAAACACCAATGAAATCCGATGAGCAAAAAAAAAATTTGTGCATAATTTTTGTGATACCCACCACCATGGATAAGCAAAAAAGTCCTCACATGATAACCCTAATTATGCAACAGCCCTTTTGATAATCTTTTAAAATCATTGAGTAGGTCCCAAGTTTGTGCTCTTTAATATAGAAAATTTACATATCTAAGTAATAAAACTTAATCAGAAAACTAAATAATGTGTTTAGTAAATTTACGATTTTGCATTGGGCCACATCCATAGCCATTCTGGGCTGCATGACTAGCCGGCTGCAGGTTGGACACCCCAGCTCTAAATGATGACATTCTGCATATACAACAGTACATCTTAACTTTCCTGGCCCATTCGCTGTGCCTACAGGTTCCAGGATGCACTTCCATAGGGAAGCAGCATGTGAATAAAGCTCAACCCAGGGTTGTTTACTACATGAGCTGAAATAGAAGGAACACATATGACATTGATATAAATACAACAAAAAGTAATCCCATAAAATAGATCAGTTATCTTCATTAGTGACAGGAAAAGTAACAGGCAAACTGTGAAGTTAGATATTTTGGTTATTTAAATAATATTTGCTTGACCATGACTACTATGAAAATAAAAACAGTTGCTCTAAAATGTGAGCGGTTCTCCTCAATTTGTAAAAGTTTGCCAGTTTAAAAATTTAAATGTAAAAGAAATAAACTAAATAATTTCAAATATTTATATTAAATATGTATTTGATAGTCCTTTTAAAGACCATTCAAATATAGTATTCTTATTAAACTTTTAATATTATACATATATCCATGAATAAGTAGACCTGTTATGAGTCTATGAATATGTATATCCACCTATTGACTATCAATATAAAATGATCCTATTACAATTTTGAATTGATACTAACAAAAAATGTATTACATTTAATGTTAAAAAGAGATTCTTCTCTGTCTCTCTTCCTTTTCATTGACTGATTTTATAGTTAAATCCTCAAAAGTGCAATGAATGACAACCAAACAGATTTTTAGTCTCAGATCTGTTAAATAAAACATCTGGTACCATGTGTTTAGGGAAATTTCTACTATTTTAGAAGTCATTCGAAGTATGAAGTAACATATTAAACCAAGCTCATGGAGAATCTTTAGATAGATTATGTATTTTCCTCAGAATATGTTTTTTGAATATAGCTCAATTCATGTCTTATTTGCTTACCTCCTCCCACAGCCCCAAATGTCCTGTGCTTCAGTCAAATTACTCAAGCTGTGGCCTTGAGCTTTTCTCCTTAATTAATCATACAAACTTAGCAAAACATAATGACAACTAAAGAAAGTGACTAAAATAGGGAAGAAAAGAAATGATTGCTGGTTTGTGAGGTATCTTGCACTTAATTACATTAGACTATTAAAACTTGGTAACAGGATTCATAACATCAACATCTGTAGTCACCTTCTATTTGTCATAGCAAAGAATATCACATAACTGAGGTACAAAATAACTCCCAGGCATTAAGAAAGCAGTAAATTATATTGTTTCCTCTGTTAAAAAAATACAGGGGCGCATAGAGTGCAAGTTATACTATTTTTCTTAATGCTAGTATTTTAGTGTTTAACCCTGTTCATGAGATGTAAATATTTTCTGGTATTGTTGATTAAGATCATATTACATTATTAAGATTTCATGCTTAAAAGTACTTGAAAACGTATTTGGTAAATTTTTGTGGTCAAGAGTATTTTGAAGGGTATTTGCAATTTCTATGTACTTTGTAAAATTACTAGTGGAATTACTAACATCAGACTATTAAATAATATGGTATCCCTAGCTATTTTCTTGAAGATATTCCCCTTGTAGATAATAGCAGATAAAGCTGGATTTGCTCTTGCATTCACCAAAATCTGTTAAGCACTTGCTTCTTTGTGCCAGGGATTAAAAAGAATAGGTTTTAAAGCTGAAGAAATCACAAACTTTGTCTTACCTGAATAACACTTGAATCCCTCAAGTTGTAGTAGGAAAGATGCTAGCAAGGAACTCATTTAAAGTAAAAATGTAAATTTAATGAGTTTTTATTTGTAAAACCTTTAAAGTATCAACTGACAAATAATGCTATATTTAAACATTAAATAAAAGAGATACAATTACTTTTTAAAAAATAATAAAATCAGTTGTAAAAAGGACTCACATAATCCATAAGGCAAAAAAAACTAAACTTAAGTTGTCATATTTTAAAAGTGCTTGCTGATTAATTAACTCTTATTGAACAGATGTTATCTTAAATAATCTTTACACTAATAAGTTCTTCTGCACTTCTTAATTGAATATTCTTTTCCTTTTGTGGATTTCTCCTACTGATGTGTTGAGAGTTACCAAAAATGATATTAAATTCTACTATATACCCTTAAAGCTTAAATATGGTATGTTCTTTTTAAATATTTCAGACATATTGGCAATAACATTTGAACATTCTATTATATAAATTTTATGGCTAAAATGACAAATAATAAGGTTGTTTTAAGAAAGCATTTTAATGTTTTGTATTTGTTAATTCATTTTGTCAATACTAAATATTTTTACATATTAACAAATGACAATAATTTGAGCATACAACCCATCAGTTTCCAAATTATGTGAAAGCAAATATGTGACTCAGAAATAATTTAAACATTAAGAATTGGTGTTAATTTAGATTATGTTTTCATGTAGAACAACTTTTTCTGTGTCCATTTATTAGAATTTAATTTATATATAAGAATATTCATAACTGTACCATGTTTCCACTATTTAGCTTAAATATATTTTTAGAATATTTATTACTGAAAGGATACTTGGTAACATATTCTTTGGAGACATTTTTGTGTCAAATAACATCTCTAAAACTATTTTACATATTTATATAAAAAGTATAATAACACAATGAAACAATCTTAGATCAAGTAACTTTTAATTGCTAATTAAAACTTGGAATGGAAACCAAAATGCTTCATTTTATGCTGCTTTCTACCAATTACCATTAATGTGATTATATTCTTGTTTGAAGCTTATCTAAATTAGCTCATTAGGCAGCATGGTTACTTATAAACCTCAAAGAACACAAAAAAAATCAATTTCATCACATTTTTGTACTGATCTAAGGGACCATGGCTAGTATATTCATTACCATCTGTGTCCATAGTCCTGTACAGTGTGGCATATGTGTCAAACCAATTACTATGCAAATCCCAAGATCATCCTGCATTAATTCCCCAGTGACACTGAAACCTTGTCTGGCTTAAATAATCACAAGGAAAAATTGTATTCTTGAAATTAATAATACATATTTTGCTCAAGTTCAAATTCCTAGACTGCTAATAGTTTATTTTTAAATAGATATATTTTAATTTGATATTTAATTTTAATTTTCTCAAAATTAAGCAACACTAAAATGTGCTAGGTGGCCTACTATAATAAATATCCAAAAAAAGTTGAAAAATATAAGAGTTATAAAGGTAGGTACAACAGCAATTAAGGTAATGGTATTATAAAATCATTTGTCATTTGTCTGTCAAGGAAGACTGGAACATCATGGAGATCATATTCAGCTTAATTTAATATTGATAAATATATTAGTAAAAATAACTTAAAATAGGATTTGATACTCTTTTTTTAATGCCACGTAAAAGTAGACTTCCCATTTACCCAATTTCTTCAACTCTTTGGATTTGAAGTTTTTACTGATTTTTTCACCTCTACCATTTAATTTCTCATTTTCTATACTTCAAGTTGTTTCTTCAACTTGTCATTTTTTTCAATATTTTCCTTAAAACAGAATTATTTTTCCAATGAGTTAAAATATTTAAGTTATTTATGGCATTTTCCTATTAATTGTAATATTTCTTTAGATTATCTGTAACAGGTAACCTTCTTTGTTCTTAAAGTGCTATAGTGGGCAATTTTACATGAATAAAGTAGACATAAAAAGACTGACCAGAAGGTCAGTCTTTCAGAACTTTTCATCTTATGGTGAAAATAGACAAATGCTGCGCTCTACTAGAGCTTCCATTTCTCTCATTGTTATACCAAATTTGATTTCAACTGTTGGATTTTATTTATTCAGCCTTTCAACATTTAATGAATACTAATCTAGCCATTTAGAATATAATGCAGCCCTGGCTGGTGTAGCTCAGTGGATTGAGCACAGGCTTGTGAACCAAAGGGTTGTAGGTTCAATTCCCAGGCAGGACACATACCTAGTCTGCAGGCCCAGTCCCCAGTGGGGGACATGTGAGAGGCAACAACACATTGATGTTTCTTTCCCTCTCTTTCTCCTTCCCTTCTCCTCGCTCTAAAAATAAAAATATAAAATATTTTAAAAATAGAATATAATGCAGAGGAAGACAAAATCTCTTCCCTCATGAAGTTTATATTTTAATAGTAAAGCAGATAAACTAAAGTAAAGAATTAAATATAGATGCCTCTTTGTGGAGGTAACAGTAAATGCCAGGAAGAAAAGTTGAGAAGGTTATGTGAGAGAGGATGCTTTAGATCAGAGAACTGGAAAAGGCCTTATTCACCACATGTAAATGTGTGATTACATGCAAAGGAGAAAATACCATGGACAATTATTTTTTCTTTGCCTACCTGAATTTCTTCATTGTTAATAAAAATCAAGATTTTTACATTGTTTTCATGTTCTTCAGTATTCTTTGTAACTTCTCCAGTGTTTCAAATTACAGTGTATGTGCAATTTAAACTAATATACCACACCTTTTGGAATTAATTCCAAAATTTTTACCATAGCCTCCATAGTCCAACATGACATCCATCCTTTCCAATCCTTATTTCCTCCCACTACACACCCACCTCACAATGGTCTATAACAACTCCTTGATGTTTGCATGGATAATCTACGTGTGCTCTTTCTGTCTCAAGATTTCCACATTTACTTTTTATTTCCCCAGAATGCTTTTCTTCTAAGAATTTGTATAACTCTCCGCCAACATTCACTCCTATTTCTCTAAAGTCTCGTGACTGCTGTGTCATTATGGCTAAAATAGCAGTCCTTTCACACTCTATGCTTATAAACTGCTTCTATTAAGTAATATGTTAAAATGCATACTTCTCTGAGCCAGAAATAATCTTATTCATGCTTTTTATCTCACTGCCTTTCACAGAGTGGGTATGGAATCAATATTTACTTAATAAAGAAATTTATGAATAGAGATTAAATTATTTCGGAGCTTCTCTATTATTATTACTATTATTATTATCATTATTATTACTTTTCTTTTCTGTGATCTTCGGCTCTTATTTTAAAGCTCTCCTTTTATTAGTCAACTCAGGCTGCTATAACAAATTACCATAGACTGAATGGCTTAAATAACAGATATTTATTTTATCATGGATCTGGAGACTTCAGGTCTGAGATCAAAATGACAGTATGGTTGGATTCTGCCTGTGTTCTCACATGGAAGAGAGGAGATCTCCAGTGTCTTCAATCTTAAAGACACTATTCCTTTAAGAACCACACTTTTATGATTTCATTTACCCTTAACTACTTCCTTATAGGCTTTATCTCCAAATGCAGTCACTTGGGCATAGGACTTCAGCATATGATTTTGGGGGTGGGGAGAACAACCCATTTCAGTCCCCAGCAATCTTCCTTGTTCTTTTTTTTTTTCCCTAGGCTGCAAATACACCATATTACCATTCTTAGTAAGTTAAAGAATTTTCTTCCAAATGATTATTAAAAGATATTAAACACATTTAAAAAATCAAAATGTTATTTTTAAATCAATTAGTAACAAACCTAAGTGACTCTTGCTTAAATAAATAATTACAAAACTTCTATGAAAAATGAGAAAAGAATTCCTTTTTAAATATAAATATAAGCTAAAAATTAAGGTAACTGTTCTTTTATAACTTGTAGTTTTATAACCCTATAATAGTATGTTCTTTAAAATTATGATAAATGGGGAAAATGCATCCTTTATAAATCATGTTTTCTACAGAACAAAGTAAATAAAGTATTTGTTGCTTAAGATACAGTAGAAGGAAAATGTTTTGCATAATTTATTTTGAAATATATCTCAAATTTAAACTAAGTGGATAGTTAATAATATTTAACCAAAAATACTGAGGCAATGCTAATTGGAAATGCCTGACTCACGATGATCTATTTAGCATTAATTCAGTATAAAAAAAAACCAACATACTTATTTTCAGCAAAATACATATATAATAGTATTAAAATGAAAATGTGTTAAAATATTATCAACACAATATTAGGGCTTTTTGAAATGCACCTTTTTTCTAATTTAGTAGTTATTTCTCTTCTTATTGAAAAATCATATTCTGTTAAATTATTAATCATTTATAATCACAAGTGTTATACTTATGTTCCTTCCAGCTGAGGTAATAGAAACCTGTATTTTTAGTCAGTGTAATTCAACCTTGTGTTACCCCAGAAATGTCACTCCCTTGACACTTAATCATGTCAAAACACTGAAATGTATGTCACGTCTTCTGTGTAGCAAAGGTTCCTACAGGAACAACATGAAACCATTGTGACATTTTTCTAATTATCGATCGTTTCATGTCTATGTAGTTGAAGGGCATTTGTTAAACATGAACATTCAGTTCATTTTTAGTATACTAAATTGACTGTGGTACTAGAAAAATGAATATTATATGTTTTTACATTATTTTCTGCTAATTTCTAAAAGACTCTGTGTCTGTTGGAAGAAAATTAGACTCTGTTAACTCTATGAGCACAGAGATCTTGTTTACGTGTTCATATTTTCATCCCCAAGGCAGACACATAGTAGATGTCTAATGAAAATTATTAAATAAAAATGTAAATGGTTATAACCAATAGCATCTTTAAACCAATCTTTAAACTTTGCTGCATCATTTATAACAAGAATTTATTAAGGAATATTATCTTTGCCATTTTGTTTCAATAACACTTAAGCATCAATATTACTTTTGGGAGAGAAATGAGAGTTCTATGTCAAGGTTAACTGAGTCAATGAGACAGTGGTTGGAGAGGATTTAGAGGGAACAATAAGAATAGTTTCATCTATAATCTGTACTTACTTACGCTGTGAATTTAATAAAGCATACTTTGTTTATTGAACAATATCCAGTTGGAAATTTGTGCTTTCAAATAATAGAAACCCAATTCAAATAGGTTGGAATAGTAAAAGGAAATATTTGGCATAGGTATCTGAATAGCTGGAGTGAGGAATGATCCTGTAGCACAGTTTACCTAGTAGTGTTTACATTTTGCTCATAAGATACATAATGTAGATTCTCTCCATTATGACAAGATGGCTTCCAACACTTCAAAGAGCTGCCTTTTTTCATGTTCATTTTTAGGGGAATTTCAAGTGACTTCTGCAGAAGCATAAGAATTTTCTCCTAGAAGTACTAACCCAATATTTCCTTGGTTGCATTTTGGTGTCAAGGTCATCTATAAGCCATTTCCATGGGAAAAAAAGTGCTGCTGATTGCTTTAAGGCCCATAACTAGAGCTGAGAGTAATAAAGCAAGTCCCACAGCTCAGGATGAATTCCTGAGTGGAAAACCAGGAAGCTATGGCCAAAGAAAAGGGAATATGAACATAGAGAGGCCAAAAGTAGAACATGTCAAATACAATTTATGTGATATTCATGTTGTTTCAGGTGCTATAATAGTGCAGGATCAGGATTCAAATCATCTCAGCTCTAACAAAGGATTACCAATTTCTAAGTGCACAACTTAGGCAAGGCATCTAATATATTTTTGCCTCACCTTTTACACTTGAAAATTAAGATAATAATAGTACATGCAACAATGTTTTATTGTAAAATTTAACTTAGATAATAAATACAAAATGCTTAGTAAATTTTCTTGACGCAAAGCAAATGAGTAACAAATGTTTACATAATAATAATAATAATTTTTATTTTCATTACGTGAATGTATTTTTTAGAATGGGCTTATACTGCCTTTATAATTTAGAAAGTAAACATCATAATACACATCACTGGGGTATTATTATGGGGACTGATTACAATAATGGCCCAAAAGTTTATTTCCATTGCAGTAGTTGTTTTACAAGATTATAATTATTTGTTTAGCTGACACTAGTAAGTTTACTAAAGTTCTTTGAAGATACTGTCTTTATTATATTCAGCTTTATAACACTAGTAACAACTACAGTATTTGCTATATAGAAGACCCTAATTATTGAAAATAAGAAAGGAGGGAAAAAAGAATAAATGAAAGGACAGTGAGAAAGAGCAAGGGTGCTGAAAAAGGAAAATGCTTAAAAGTCATAAGGACGAAGATGATCAGCCTGGAGGAAGCAATTGTGAAAGCTCATGAGAGCTGTATGTATGCATTTCTGTGCTGTCACATTACTACATGTACGCTCAGAAGGCAGGACTTACAAACAAACAAAAAACAAGTGACCACAACCAGAGAAAGTGAAGTGACAAAGTAAAGGTTACCCAGCTGTAAAATGGGCAGCTGTTGCCTGGCACTTACATAACTGGGGACTCCTTGTAGAAACTTGTATAAAGTAGTTTGGATCATCAGAAAACTCCTTTTTAAAGGATTTTATTTATTTACTTCTAGAATGAGAGGCTGGAGGGAGAAAGAGAGGGAGAGAAACAGACATGCTCTGACCTGGCAGAGAACCAGTGACGCTCACTTTGTGGGATGACGCCCGACCCGCGGAGCCACACCCGTCAGGGCAGAAACCCCATTGTTTTGATGAGAATCAATGTGCTCTTTAACTCAGATTATGTAGGACCTATAACTTGTCATATCTGGGAATTAAATATTGAACACTATTCATCTTTAAGTGTAATATTCTTTAACATAAGCACAGGGGTTATTTTCTGGTACTTATACTCTGCTTCTCTACTACTCATTGTGCCCTAACAGCTCAACTGAAAATAATTCAAAGCAGGTATATGGTTGCCAACCCTATATATTTGAAAGCAATACAACTGAACTTTTAATTTTTATTTAAACAAAATATTTTTGGTAAGAAGAACACTTCAATATACTACCTAAATACCAATACCACATTTATTTTCTCAAGAATAAATAATAGCCATTAGATTTTTTTAAATGTTAGAAGGGACTCACCCAATAATAAAATGTAAAATGTTATATATTTACCCTCTCAGTTCAAAAATAAAAATAAAAGATAGCTGACCCAAGAATCCTGCACTCTCTGTCTGCATTTGAGAAACAAAGACTACATACCACATTTGCTCTCCATGAAGCGATGAATAAAAGATTATAAATAAAGGAAAATTGTCATTTGCATTCTATTAATGTTTGCTGAGGTATAAAATCCCCTAGAATTTAGATGTGCTATCACACTGTTATGAGGAAGTTGCTATCTTCAAATAACATGGAATTCAAAATACTCGTTTGCTTGTGAGGATTGCTCTACAATGAGTGTTATGACAAACTCCTGGAAAAAAAACAAAGAAAGAAAAATATTGTGTGCTATTTTACCATGAAAGATATAGAATATTTTATATTATAAAGCTTCTATTTCATTCTAATTATATCATTTTCAAAAAATGCATATACAAATTATTAATAACTGATTTCTAAGAACATTATCTAAATAGTAAAATGTGAAAATAAAATAGAGAATCTTAATTTATTAAGAAATTAAATATGTGAGCTTAATTCATCTTTATTTTAATGAATTGCAATTTCAAGAAATGAACTATTCTCCAATAATAGTTTTTCCAGATGTTGATGTTGAATCCTCAAAAATAGAACATGATAAAAAATTAGATTACAGGCAACAAACATGACAGTCATTTAAAGATGTTAACTATTAACATATTCTCAGTTTATAGGATAAGTATCTTCTAAAGGTTTCCTCCCAATCCAATGTAAAAATCAGCTTACAATTGATTGTAACATGTGTGACATTGCTACGTTGGTCTGTTTAACATTCAAAATACAAAGATTTATTTTGGGAAAAAAAGAGAGTAAATATAAAGTACATAGTGTGGCAGTGGAAATTTTAAAGCCATAATGGTAAGTTAAATTATTCATCTAAGGTTAGGGAATTTCCCTGTATGAGAATAATTTATATAGACTGAAAAGAGCAGATGAAGCAAGGTAATAAAAATGTAGATGTAGGTAAGGAAATTCAAAAAGAGAATGAGATTTAAGATGGCAGCAGAAGAGATAGAGCTGCATTCACCTCTTCCCAGAGCCAAATTGGAATTACCACTAACTTACAGAACAATAATGCTGAATAACCAACTGAAGACTAGCTAAAGAGTGGTCTTATAACCAAGAATTTACAGCAGAAGCCACATTGACTCTAGAAGGAAGGATGGAGCTGCAAAAGGGCTGGCCTTGCTCTTATGGGTGGCAGCTGAGGTTCTGGAGGAAAATTTCAGCTTCAGGGGCTTCCCCCGAGAAGCATGAGGTCTAACCCCCAAGTTCTAATATTGACAGACTCAGAGATAGAGAACAGGCTTATAGCTGTCTGGGGTGGGGAGGCTGGGGTGGGGGTGCGTGAAAGGATTTAGTTTAAAAAAAGAGAAAACTCATGGCCTCAGACAATAGTATGGTGATTGCCTGGAGGAGGGGTTGTGGAGGGGGGTGATAAATGGTGATAAATACTTAAATTGGAGTGGTGAAAACACAATAGTATATAGGTGATATGTTGTAGAATTGTGCTCCCCAAACCTGTATAATTATGTTAGCCAATGTCACCCTAAAAAATTCAATGAAAAGAAAAAAAAAAAGAAACTGATTAGGGATTTTAAAGAAACATAGAATTTTAGATTTGGAAGAGGTCATAAGGAATTGTTTTGCCCGCCGGCTGGATCACTAAGTTAGTTGGACTGTAGTCCCATGCACCAAAATATCGTGGGTTCAATTCCTAGTTAGGGTACATACCTAGGTTACGGGTTCCACCCCTAGTCAGAGCTCATATGGGAGGAAACCAATTGACGTATCTCTCTCACAATAATGTTCCTCTCTCTCTCTCTCTCTCTCTCTCTCTCTCTCTCTCTCTCTCTCTGTCTCCATCTTTCTCTCTTCCTTTCTCTAAGTTAATTTTTAATAAATATCCTCAGGTGAAGATTAAAAAATAATATTTTATTAAGTATTTCATTGTTGTCCTATTACAGTTGTCTGAAATTTCCCCCTTTGCCCTCCTCCACCCATCACACCACCCGCTACTCCCACAGTCATTACCTACGCTGTTGTCCATGTCCATGGGTCATTCATACATGTTCCCTGATTATTCCCTTCCACTTCTTTTCACCCTTATCCTCCACTCCCTCTTATCACTGTCAGTCTGTTCCTTGTTTCCATGTCTCTGGTTCTATTTTGCTCATTTGTTTGTTTTGTTCATTAGGTTCCACTTATAGTTGATATCATACAGTATTTGTCTTTCATCACCTGGCTTATTTCACTTAGGATAATATTCTCCAGTTCTATCCATGTTGTCACAAAAGGTAGGAGTTTCTTCTTTCTTTCTGATGTATAGCATTCCATTGCATAAATGTATCTCAATTTTTTGATACACTCATTTATTGATGGGCAATTAGCTGTTTCCAGCACTTGGCTATTGTAAATGATGCTTCTAGGAACATAGGAGTGCATACATTCTTTTGAATTGGTGTTTCAGAATTCTTAGGGATTAATGCCAGCAGTGGAATCTGCTGGTCAAGAGGAATCAGAGTGGAATCAGAGTGGAATCAGAGTGGGATCACCAGGTCAAAATACAATTCTATTTTTAGTTTTCTGAGGAAACTCCATACTGTTTTCCACAGTGGCTGCACCAGCCTGTATTCCCACCACTAGTGCACTAGGGTTCCCTTTCCTCCACATCCTCGCCGGCACTTGCTGTTTGTTAATTTGTTGACAATGGCCATTCTGACCAGTGTGGGGTTATATCTCATTGTGGTTTTAATTTACATCTCTCTGATGGCTAGTGATGTTGAGCATCCTTTCATATGTCTATGGGCCCTTTGTATGTCCTCCATAGAGAAGTGTCAGTTCAGATACTTTGCTCATTTTTTAATTGGGTTGTTTGTGTTCCTGGTGTTGAGTCATATGAGTTCCTTATATATTTTGGAGATCAAATCCTTATCCAAGGTATTATTAGCAAATATGTTTTCCCATACAGCTGGATCTCTTTTCATTTTGATGAAATTTTCTTTAGCTATGCAAAAACTTTTTAATTTGAAGCAGTCCCATTTGTTTATTTTTTTCCTTTATTTCCCTTGCCCTAGGAGATATATCAGCAAAAATACTGCTCTCTGGGATATGTGAAATTTCCCTGACTATGTTCTCTTCTCAGACTTTTATGGTGCCCTGACTTAAATTTAAGTCTTCCATCCATCTTGAGTTTATTTTGGTGTATGGTATAAATTGGTGGTTTAGTTTTCTTTCTTTCTTTCTTTCTTTCTTTCTTTCTTTCTTTCTTTCTTTCTTTCTTTCTTTCCTTCCTTCCTTCCTTCCTTCCTTCCTTCCTTCCTTCCTTCCTTCTTTCTTTCCTTCTTTCTCTTTCTTTCTTTCTTTCTTTCTTTCTTTCTTTCTTTCTTTCTTTCTTTCTTTCTTTCTTTTCTTTCTTTCTTTGCATGTACCTGTCAAGATCTCCCAGCACAATTTATAGAAAAGGCTATTTTTTACTCCATTTTATGCTTCTGCATCCTTTGTCAAATGTTAATTGACCATAGACACATGGGCTAATTTCTGGGCTCTCTATTCTGTCCATTGTTCTATGTGTTGCTTCTTATGCCAGTGCCAGACTGTTTTGATTACAGTGGTCTTATAATACAGTTTCATATCAGGTATTGTGATTCCCTCCTACTTCGTTCTTCTTTCTCAAGATTGCTGAGACTATTTGGGGTTTGGTTTTATTCCACATATATTTTTGAAATATTTGTTCTAGATCTGGGAAATATGCCATTGGTATTTTAATAGGAGCTGCATTGACTCTATAGCTTGCTTTGGATAGTATGAACATTTAAAAAACAATTTATAAACTAATTTTGCATTATTATTAACCAATTTGGAAGTATAATGTACTAAAAGTAACATACCTTCAGACTACAGTTTGATGAGCTTTTATAGTATATACAACTGAGTAATTATATTACTACTATCAATATATGAACATCACAAACATCTCAGAATATTTTCTGCTCCTCATCAGTTACCAACTTCCCCAAAATGTAACCCCTATTCTGAATTTTATCACCTTAGATTATTTTACTAGTTTTTAAATTTTATAATTTTATTTTACTAAATAGTGTTTCTGGGATTTATCAATGTGTTTTGTACAGCATAATTCATTTCTTTTTATCTTTGTACAGTATACATTTTTAGAGAAACTACTGTTTATACATTCCATACTTCATGAACTTTTTAGCTGTTTGAAGTTTATTATATCTGAAGCTGATATAAGCATTCCGGTACATTGTAATATTAGACATAAACACTTATATGTTTTTGTTATATACCTAGGAGTAGAATTGTTGAGTAATGGGGTATTTCTCTAGCTATAAGAACTGCTAAAAGTGTTTCCCCTAGTGTTTGAGACAATCTGTACTCTGACCAATGTTGTGGGTAGTTTAGTGGCTTCAGATTGTTATCAATGTTTGTTATTGCTTTTTTTGTTGTTTCATTTGTTTTCATATCTCATTAGGTTAAAATTTTTATTTTTATATTCCTGATAACTAATGATGTTAAATATTTTTTCATATACTTACTGAGCATTTGAAAATACTCATATGTGAGTGGCTGTTCAAGAATTTTCCCTATTTTTCACAATTAGTCTTTTCTTTTTATTGATTTTTGAAAATTTTTTACAAAATCTTTTACAATAACTGATGAGAAATTGAGATTTATATATATGTTAAGGGACATGCTGAAATCACACATATAAAAATGGAAGAGCTAAAATTGTTCTGCATTGCAGTAGAATGTCTTTTCTAATAATCACTTCAGAGAAAAAAATGAGTTTTACAATACCAACCATATTTCAAAATAACACTGGCAAAGTAGCAGGATACAAAATCAATATTCATTCCTGGCTGGTGTAGCTCAAAGGATTGAGTGCCAGCCTGTGAACCAAAGGGTTGCCAGTTTGATTCCAGGTAAGGGCACATGCCTGGGTTGTACGCCAGCACCCCAGTAGGGAGAGCATGAGAGGCAACCACACACCGATGTTTCTTTCCCTCTATTTCCCCCTCCCTTTCCCAGTCTCTAAAACAAACAAACAAACAAACAAACAAAACCTTAGGACAAAGGACCCAGCACACTATACCCTTCTCCCTTTAAAAAAAGGAAGAAAAAATCAATATTCAGAAATTAGTGGCATTTTATACACCAATAATAAACATTCAAAAAGGGAAACTAAGAAAGCAATTCCATTTCCTATTGCAACAACAAAAAATAAGGTACCTAGGGATGAATTTAACCAAGGAGATAAAAGACCTATACTCAGAAAACTATAGGATATTAAAAAAAAGAAATTGGGGAAAATACAAATAAGTGGAAGCATATACCATGTTAATGGATTAGAAGAATTAACATCATTAAATGTCCATACTACCCAAAGCAATCCATAGATTCAACATAATTCTTATTAAAATACCAACAGTATATTTCACAGATCCAGAACAAATATTCCAAATTATACCATACACAAGAATAAACTCAAAATAGATAAAAACTTGAGTTTAAGTCACAAAACCATAAAATTCTTTGAAGAAAACACAGGCAGTAAAATTTTAAACCACTCATAGCAATAGTTTTGCTGATAATGTCTTCTAAGGCAAAAACAGAGAAAAATAATAAAATGGGAAAACATCAAATTAAAAAGCATCTGCACAGCAAAAGAAACCATCATTAAAATGAAAATGGAACCCACACTATGGAAGAACATATTCGCCAATGACATATCTGTTAAGGAGTTAATTTCCAAAATATATAAAGACTATAAAACTCAACACCAGCAAGACAAACAATCCAATTAAAAACTGGACAAATGACCTGAATAGATACTTCTCCAAAGAGGGTATACAGGTGGTCAAAAGACATGAAAAATATTCAATGCCAATAATCATCAGAAAAATGAAAATTAAAGCAATGAGATAGCCATCTTTTACATTTCAAGACTCTTTCTTCACCCAGGTTCCAGTAAAGTTTGCCCAGAAAACTCTAATCTTCGAAGAAGCATAAAAATATTTTCTATTCTGCTTCATAGTCACTTGCTTGCATGCCTCAATCTTTCTCACCCACCATTAGACTGAAACTTCTTCATTATTCCATCCATGTATTTGTGTACCCTTTAGCCAACTACTAATTCTAATATTGAACAGGGAATATTTTCAAAAATTCATATATCAATAAGCTTTGTAGTTTGATTACATTTTTACAATATTTAAGTTGAAACTCCTTCCCCATACCACATATCGTCTTCGGACAGCATAACCCCTTGCTGTTACCATGCACTTATCATAAACACTTGTACGACTTCTACAACTTGTGCAACTTGTACTCTTTTGGTGGAATTCCATACCTCTGTGGCATCTTTATCCGACTATTTCTTGAATATTTCATATATTATGAAAAGGCTTAAGAGTAATGATATTTTGGGGCAAGAACTGCTAGGACCATTTTAGTGTAGTATCCCATTTGCACTGTGTATAATTAATAATTCCATCAATTGCATTGTTAAAATAAATCACAGTTTTTCTTTACTTCAAGTGACGAGATTAAAGAGAATATATTTTTAAATATATTTTTGGAAAGTAATTCCTTTGGGGAAAAATACGTTTTATTAAGTTTCTTGAAATTTAAGTAAAACAAACTAAAATTCACTCAAGCATTAAACATTTTTAGCTTCTTAATATGCATGGCACCATGGTTGTTCGTGAGTTAAGTGAGAGAACTAGAGCACCAGTTAGATAATTAGAGAATTATACAATCTGAGAGCCTGAAGGCATCTTTGTGATTATCTTATCAAACATTCCTATTTTACTGATGGGAAACTGAGTTCTCAGAGAATGTAAATGATACAGGTTAAGAAATGATCTTATGGAAATACTCTGGGTATTACTTATGAAATAAGTCAGCATTTTCTCCAGAATTATTTATGAGTTTATGCTCCATTAAGGTATCTTGATAAAGATATTTATGCATATGGTAAGTACATAAAACAGAAACCTCTTTTATATCAAAAAGGTTTCTCCCCCTCTGTATTTCTGTAGAAACATTTCAGCAGAATTGCATTCATTTAATTTTTGGTTGTTTGACACTGGGTTGTGTTCATGTGTTAGGCCATACTGCTCTCCATCACCATTCAAGAATTTTTCCTTTTACGAACCAGCCCGGTCAGGGATAGAATTTCCAAGCTGAGTGTCAGGAGAGCCCTTCACTACAAGGAAATTCTTCCATTCATTTGTTGCTTGTCCTTAGAACAGATCCAGCTTTATCATTCTTTGTCCTATTGTACATCGTGAAGCAGATTTTTCTTTCAGTGCAACCTTTTCAGTATTGCTTTCAGTGGTGGATGCCTGTGTGTTAAAAATACCCATTCCTGATTACCTTCTTTTCAGGATTTGGTTAGCATTTTTATGACAATCAGTGCCTACTATTTTTACATTAATCAATGATTTGTGTGCCCTGCTTTACTTTACCTTCAACTCGGGCTGGATGTAAACCTTTGTTCTGCTATGTTTGAAAAGCCAACTTTTAAATGACCGCAGAATATGTAAAAGTGCTTTCATCACAGTATTACAAAGCTCATTATCTTACCTGATGCCTCTACCTCCTGAATTGCTTTGTACAATAACAAAGCTGCCATGTTTTGCTGCTCAGTGGCTGTCACAAAGAATCACCTTCTCTAACATGCCTTCCCCAACATCGTATTTCTTCCCCTCTTAATGTTTTTCTTTCTATTTAAATTATTTTCAAATCATAACTCTGTTGATTTTATGGTTAAAAGCTATTTAATACATTTGCCCACAAATCCCAGTAAGAAACTCATTTCAACTTTTCTGTCTTACTCAGTTTTCTTGAGTCTCTCTACTTGTCATCTGTCTCTTTATTGAAATATCTATTCATTAATTTGCCAAAAATATGCAAAATTGGCAATATGACAATAAAGCCACAATAAAAACTTTAAAGAAAATATCTGGAGGAAAAAAGCGAAACAAAAAGTGATGAGAAAAATAAGATATATGCAAGAATAAAGTTAAGACACTAATTGATCTAAAAAAACCTATCCATGTACTACAGATATTCTGTTTGTTTCTAACAATTTGACCCCAAATTAAAAAAAAAAAACATAATTAGTTACATGATTTATGGTCTCCATAAGATAAAAACAAGAGTGTTCAGAAGCTGCTTTCTCTTAGACAGAAAATTTAAATTAATCTTTTTCTTAATGGGTGTGGGTATTTGAGAATAAGCCTGCATGCTACCAATTTAGTCAAAGTATAATGTTTTGTATATTATTCTGGCAGTACTCCATAAATGTTATTTTTCTCTACTGACCTTGTATATGTAATGAGAGGAGGTGAGAAATGCCTACAGTGTAACTATTCTAGATTGCTATTTAGTAAGGGTTCAAAACTCTTACCAGTCGTATTTGTACATAAAAATAACTTTCTCTTTTTTAAAGTGTGGTATCCTAAATGTCAAGACATATACATATTGTTACAGAGAAATGAAATGACCAAACACTGGAGGGATTCAGGAACACGATCCTTTATTAACGTGCACGGGCCCAGAGGAGTGCAGTCTCCAAATTCTGAGCCCCGAACAAAGGATTCAGGAGCATATATATACATTCTTTCTTCCGGGTTGCGTGACACAAAGCAAGTTAGTTTGGATTCCCTTATATGGTTTGCTAGTTTCGCACGCATGCGGGCTACTCTGCCCAACGGGGCAGGAAATGGGCTCATGCTGAGCTCTGGGTTAATTTTCTACATCAGTATATCTTTGTATAAAACTACTCCAACGTTGCTGCAAGGTATGATAAGAAAGTACTTTATACCATAGCTTAACTCTCATAAATAATATTTTTGGTCAGAGGGATGAGAGGCATTGACTGACAAATTCTAAAAGCCATTTGTAAATGCAAAATGTAAAAATGAATCAAGAAGGGCCAAAGGAATTTTAAAGAATAAAAACCAGACAGCTGAAGGAATCATGTTCTAGATATGAAGACCTATATTAAAGCAATATTTATCAGATCAGTATAATATTAATAAAGTAATTTAAAAATTGATAAATGGAACATCATGGAGACTCTAGTACTCATATGTATATAGTTATGTAGCTTCTGATAAAAATGATACTGAAGAGCAGTGAGAAAGAATAACATTTTCAAGCAATGGCTCTGGGTCAACTGAGAAAAAAAAAATAATAATTTTGACCTTTACATCAAAACGTACACAAAAATCATTTCTTGATAGATTGCAAATCTAATTTAGAAAATTAAACATAAAACTTTTAGAAAAATATAGAATCATATTTGATATACCTGGAGAGGCAAATATGGACACTAGCCATGTAACAGGTGTGGAATGAGGTTCAGAAATTGGGGTGCCTGGGTATATAGGAAAAAAAACCTACAGCAATCACGTGGGGGATGGGGAAGTGGACTGACTGGTTGAGAGGTACATTGCACATCCATAACAGTTGGCTAGCTTCATAGATATGTTAAGTAGCTGAGTTAGGTGTTAGAAGAGCCAGGGAGATAGATGGACCTGACTTTAACTGGTGATGGGAGGCGGTTCCGCAGTTGTTGCACCTGGACAAGAGTAGGAAAGAGGTTCCCTTTGCTCACTGGGCCACACCTGCCCAGACTAACAATGGCAGGTGATAAAGGTAGAAGAAACCAGAGGGCTGGAAGAGGTAGGCCATTGGGAGAGGAGTCAGAAACGGGGTTAAGGAGGAAGAGCAGGGTGAGAATTTAAAGTCAAGCAAGGCAGCCATGCTGATCCTCTGGACCATGTGGCTTGGAAAGGAGTAGGAGAGGCACTAGAGGCACTCTCTCTGGCTCTACATCACCTGGCTTAGGAAAGAGCAGAAAAGCAGGATGTAGCAGCCATGGGGAACCCTCCTGACCATGCTGCTTGGGAAGGAAAAGCACTCTTGGCCATGCAGGGAGTAACAGTGAAGGAAGAGACAAGCTGGATTAGGCCATGAACTGTTGCTGTGATCCTGGCTTTGTAACAGGGTGCAGCCAAGAGAGGGGCCCCAAAAAGGGAGTTCGAATGGGGCCCAGAACTCAGGGTATCCAGGAAATATTAGAGGGACATATAAGATGTCCTCACCCCTTTCCCCTCAGATGTGAGTTGGGGGAAGGGACAAATGGAGCAGGGCCTTTGAGTTGTTTTGCATAGCAACTGTTTTGCAGATAAGCTCCAGAATGGTCATTTAACATATCTATAACCTTTAACTGGTTTCATAGATATGTTAAACAGCTGTGGCCCTGCTCTGAGCCAGGGGGATGGAAAGGACTCCCCCCAAGACGTGAGTAGGGGAGGAACCCTAGTTACAGCACCTGCGTGGGAGCTTGGAGAAGATTGGCTCCAGAAAATGGGACACACCTGCCCAGATTCATGATGGCATCCCAATAACCTTGGAAATATACAGGAATGCTGGCAGGTGTAACCAATTGTAGGAGGAGTCGGAAATGGGGCTGCAGAGGAGGATTGGTGCGGGTATTTAAACCCAGGCATGGCACCCACTGGAGATTCGTGCGGTTTCACCAGAGTACAGGACCCACAGGCCTATGAGGGAAAATCACCATGTGGCTTTAGCAGAGAATTGCCACTCGGCTTTGCCCCAGTGGAGACCCTCTTGCAGCTTTGCCAGAGGGAGAGATTCCACGTGGTTTCACCAGAGTGCAGACCCCTGCAGCTTTGGTGAAGAGGGAGAGCCACGAGGCTTTGCCAGAGTGGGGACCCCTTCCCCACAGCTTTGGTAGAGGAGGGACCATGCGGCTTTGGGGTGCTCCCTTTGGCTGCGTGGCCTGGGAACAAGAGAGACTTTGCCTGGAAGAAGGGTGAAAGAACTCTTGCCAGTAGGCCATGAGAAGGTGCCACATGGCTTTGGATTAATTAGAAATCCTGTCTGGATGATGACACAGCTGATGGTGTCAAGAGCCTGGATCCCGGACGTGTGCTTCTCTTCCTTGCAATTACAGTACCCTGAATTAGGGCAGAGGGAGATAGGAAGCACTGTGGGCATCTGTGGGTATCCTAAAGGACTTTGATATTTTAATGAAGATGTTAAGTCACTACTTTAATGCTGTATAGCATCAAATAAATATTTCCTTTCCTTTTTCATAAATCTCTGGCTTTGAGAGGCATCTTTCCATAAGGCGGCAGATAATAACGGACCTTCTGTTGCTCTGTAACATAAAGACATTTGCATTAAGAAAATGAAAAACCAGGTCAAGGCTGTGATAGGTACGGTGCCTAGGACACAAAATTTAAGAAGGCACTCTCTTTCATAATCAAACAAATGTCAAGTACAATTGGTACCACCACTTTTGAAAATGTTTTTGTATCAACCAATGTATTATCCTTTGAGCCAGCAGTTCCCCTAGACAGATATGCAATTTTTTTAAAAAGTGCTCCATTCACCAAAGACAAGTACACGAATGTTTACAGAAACATTATTTGAAATAACCAGAATACTCCAAAATTCTATCAACAGAAGAAAGGATAAAGAAATTATGGCATATTAATAAAATAGAATACTACACAGCAATGAGACTTTTCAACTGCAACTCTATACAGAAAACATGGATACATATTATAATGTACAGTAATGGAAACCAGACACAAAGAAATATATACTGAATTATTATACACATTTTAAAAATAAGTCAAATTAATCCCCAGTCAGAATGTTGGTCACCCTTGAAAGGAAATACTGCCGAAAGTGACCAGGGTGGTTTCTGGGAAGCTGCTAATATCTGTTTATTGATGTGAGTGCTGATTACATAGATCTGTTTACAATGGGGAAATTCATTTAATTATACACCTTCATTGTACTTTTTAGTTACATATATGCAATAAAAAGTTCATACCAAATAAATAATCAAGTTAAATTAAAAGCAATTAAATGGGAACTAAATTGAGGGAGTGTCTCTGAAAACCTGAAAGTAATATTATCTACACAAAATACCTTAATCACTGAGACTGAATGTGACCAGAGGCATGCATGTGGCACTGAAAAATCTCACACTCTCTACACATGGGTTTTATACACACACCTCTTCCACAGACTTTTTTGTCATCAAATTTTTAAACTTGGTCCTTCAAAGTCCCTAACTATGCTAACTTGACAATAAACAATCAAGCCACTCAGTAGTTTAATAAGCTTGAGTAGTATATATTAGCCATTCATAGTCATTTTTCTTTAATTACCTACTTTGTTGTCAAAATGTCCAATTTAAAAACCACAATCAGATGTTTACCATGACAAAGAGTAAAACAATACATGTAACTTTCACTTTAAAATACACAAGGACTGTGAAAAAAACAGACATGTCAGCATAAAACCAGCTGCTTTTTACACAATATAACAGAAAATAAAGCATCTAATGCTTTACATAATAGTCAGTGGAGAAGCATCCTATAGTGACTCATATTTAGATAAAATCCATTTAGAATTAGGATTATAAAGAGGTAAATACTGACCAAGAAACAAGAAAGTTTAACCTAGATCCTAAAACACTGTCCTTATAGACATGACAAATTACCATTGACATATAAGACAAATATGGTCATTAAAAAGGAGCCAGTAGGTTTTCTTTATTTATTACAAGCAAAGTCAACAGAAGTAGGAGGCCAAAATATGGGTTCAGCCAATCAGAGAACAAAGATCGGAGGAGTTGATGTTGTGTGTAAATCATGTAAATCAAAGCATGTGCATTTGAGAAAATCAAGTCATTTCTCCCCTTAATGTATGTTTCATGCAACCATTAAGAAATCTGTAAATAAACCCAGGAATAAGGAATTTAAGTTGTTTTTTTATTTGTTTTTATTATTTACACTATTACAGATGTCTTCATTTCCCACCCACCCTTGTGTCCCTTCACCCAGCCACCACCCTCTGGCCATCACCACACTGTTGTCTGTGTCCATGGGTTATGCATAGATGTTCTTTGAATAATCCCGTCACCTTCTTTCATCTAGTCCTCCCTTCCCACTGTAACAGGGTGCAGCCAAGAGGGGGCCCCAAAAAGGGAGTTGGAATGGGGCCCAGAACTCACGGTGTCCAGGGAATATTAGAGGGACATATAAGATGTCCTCACCCCTCCCCCACAGGTATGAGTTGGGGGAAGGGACAAATGGAGCAGGGCCATTGAGTTGTTTTGCATAGCAATGGTTTTGCAGATAACCTCCAGAATGGTCATTTAACATATCTATAACCTTTAACTGGTTTCATAGATATGTTAAACAGCTGTGGCCATGCTCTGACCCAGGGGAGATGGAAAGGACTTCCCCAAGGA